>PVJC01000047.1:0-72506 GCA_004026665.1 Murina feae | reverse complement strand
CTGGTTCCACCCCTGAGCACAGAGGCAGAGAGGACTGGAAGTCCCCCTTCTGCTCAGCTGACTGGGCTGGAGACAGTCACCATGTCTGGGTGTCGCCAGAGCCTCAGCTCCCAAGCCCGGGCTGGTCAGGAGCCCCTGGATTGTGTCTCCGCCTCGAAGGAGTTCAAAGCCTGCAGGAAGCAAGGAGGAGATGGTTGCCGAACAGCAGTTACAACTGGGGAAATCAGGGAGACCTTCACAGAGGAGGTGACATCTGGGTTGAGTCTCATAAGTTGGACAGGATTTCCCTTTGCAGAGGGAGTGGTTAAATTAGAGCCAGATTCAAGCCCCAGCTCTGCACAAAACTACCCTTTGGCCAGTTACCTCTCCAAGCCTCAGTGGCCTTGTCTGGTAAATGGGGGTAGTGATGGCGGGTTGTTTAAGAAATGAGGGCAAATGCATAGAAAGTTGGAAGTCAGTGCTGCCTGGGACTTAGGCCACAGTTGAGTCTGAACTATTGTTGTCCTTCCCTTGGACAGAGGGAAAGCCCGTGCAAAAACAGGAAGAAGGAAAATGTCTTAGGTGTTGTAAACATTTTATCCTGGGGTGGCGGAGGGAATAGCTGGACCAGTAGTTGGGACCTGATAAAGGGCCTTGCGTGATGGGGAGTCATGGGTGGGGCGGTGAGAGCTTCCTGGCAGTGTGAGAGGTAGAGCTTAGAGGACTCCTGTCCATCTGGGTAGGGGGTGGCTAGACCTCCCTCCACCATAGCCCCAGATCCCTGAACCTGCCCCTAGGAACACCCTTCCTGAGGGCAGTGTTCCCACCCAGGTTGTAACTCATGTTAGGGGAGGCCATCCCTTCCGCTCTCAGGCCTCAGTCTCCTTATCTGCTTAGGGGCTTAGTCCCGAGAGGAAGGGGTAGCAGGCCTTTGCTCCACACCCAGTCTGGCCTCTGCCACTAACAAGGAAGGACAATGACTGAGAACTTGGAGAGTGTGTGTGTGTTTGTTCAGAAACAGGAAAGTGCGGGGAAGAGTTGGCTGTTGGTGGGGCCCACAGCTGGCCTGGCTGGGGAAATGGTTGTGGCCAGGGTGCCACCTCTGAGGAAGCTCCCTGCCCATCACCCCCTCCTGCCCCTCTGGAGTGGTGGGAGGGGGCTCACTGTGGACTTGAGAGCAGGACTTTCTCCCTGGTGGGGCTCCAAGTGAAGGACAGTGTTGGCAGCCCCCCGGTTTGATTAAGCAGGGCTCTTCCCTTCTCTGGGCCCCAATTTCCCCATCTGAAGAATGGGCAGAATAGACGTGTTGGCGATAGCCAGAGACAGGGTGGAAACAGTGACCTTTGGATGGCGGGTCATCTGGCTATTTCACTTTGTGCTTTGTGACCCTAAATCCTCTTTTTAAAAAAATATATATTTTATTGATTTTTACAGAGGAATAGGGAGTTAGAAACATCGATGAGAGAGAAACATCGATCAGCTGCCTCCTGCACACTCCCTACTGGGGATGTGCCCGCAACCAAGGTACATGCCCTTGACCAGAATCGAACCTGGGACCCTTGAGTGCACAGGCCAATGCTCTATCCACTGACCCAAACCGGCTAGGGCCTAAATCCTCTTGAAGGCTGGACATGGCTGATGGACTTCAGGGGGCCTCTCCCCAGTAGGGTGTCACCAGCCATTGGCCTTCCCACCAAGGTCAAGAAAAGCTTTATCTAATCTATCTGCCCCTCAGGACTGTTGGGGGAAATGCAAGTTTTCCTCTCACTTTGGATAAAGTCTGGCCCATTCATTCAGCAAGCATACATCCTGGGAGCACCTACTGTGTGCTGGACTCCAGGGCACATGGGGATAAATGGCTCATGCTCCCAGCCCTTGCCAAGCCCCAGTCTGTTGGGAGGCTGTCTTGACGAGGTGTACTGGGGCACAGAGCATGTTTTAGGGTTCCGAGAACGCAATGGTTAGTGCACGATAGGAGCTCTACTCCCAGCTCAGCCACAAGCTTGTGTGACTCTGGGCCCATTCCAGGGCCTTAGTTTCCCCATCTGTCAAGCAGGGCTAATAGGAAGAACTCTTGGGACGCCCACACCCACACTCATGGAGGGTTTGGATTTTTCTCTTCATGTCTTCCCCTGAGATCTTCCCCTGAGTGTTTGCAGGGTCCAGCCACATGCGAGGCCTACCAGGGCACTGGTGACTTGGTGAATGTTTTCCCATGAGATGGCCAGCTCCCCCTCTGCACCCATCCAGACCTCCATGGCGTGGCCCTGTGCCTTGGCTGCTGTGTGGTCCCCTCCCTCTTTCCACCAAGGCCTATTTCCTTTCAGGCTCTGCTGGAGTCTGTCTGTGGGGTCTTAGGAGGGGGTTCCCACGAGCGCCCCAGCACACTCTGAGGAATGCGGCCCTCACCAAGGACTGCTGGCCCCCGGGAAGATGGTGACACTGTTGGGAAGGGTGCTGGTTTGACACAGCTGCTTTCTAACTGGTAGCAATGCCTAGGGAAGGACCTCTGGGCCACCAGAGGGAAGGGCTGGGCTAGGACCTCTCCAGGGGACCCCAGCTTCAGCGAGACCCACTGAGTGATCCCTGGGCAACAGCTCAGACCCTGTGGGCTGGGCAAGCCCTTAGGGTGAGGGCTGGTTGTGTGTTGTGGCCCCATCGTCTTCAAATGTGTACCCAAGGGCCCAAGGCCTGGCTTTCTGCCCCTAGCTTGGATGTGTCCCTGAAACTGGATATATACCTTTTCCTGACTTGTCTCTTCCTGTGTTCCTGCTGAGACACAATCCCTCCTTTGGAGCTTGACCCCAGCTTCTCCAGGCTCTCCTCATCCTTACATACCTCAGAGACTGGGAGGCTCACTACTCCCTGTCATGGCAGTTAATGAAGGTAAGAATGGCTTCTCTTTGCTGAGGGCCTACTTAGTGCCTGCCAGTGAGCTTAACTCTGTGCTTGCCTTATCTCATTTGATGCTCACACCAACCCTAAGGGACACTGGTATTACCCTTATTTTGTAGGTGAGGAAACTACATCCCAAGAGTGCGAGACTCGCCAATATCACGTAGCTCAGGGACAGTGGAGCCCATCTCTGCCGGACTCCAGATCCTGAGTGTGTAAATGTACCGCCTCACTGTCCAGATGTTTCTGGGGTTAGGCCTGAGCTTGGATAAGGCCACCTCCTTCTCCGGTCTGATCTGCACAGTTCGTGACTCTATCAAATGTTCTTGACCATCATTTCCCACAATCTTGGCCATTACTCAGGAGGGAGGCAGGAATGACCTTGTTGGCATCAGTGTGGCGGTCAGCCCTCCTGGGTGGCTCCCCTGCCTACCTGGTTGACTCAGGTGATCCCTCAGGCCCCATCTCTTCCAGAACCCCCACCCCTATATCCTGCTCTCAGCCATGCCTTCCCACCATATGCATTCCCTGGACAGGTCTCAGGCCTTACGGGCTCAGCCCTGTTTCTCCAGCAAGTCCCTTTGTGCTGAGAGTTTAGTGTTCCGTGGTATGAAATCCCTGGAGATGGGCAGCCAGCCTGAGACCCACTTCCCAGAGCTATCCAGGTGCTGGACAGAGTTCAGAGACACCAGTTCATCTGCTGCATGTCGGCCTCTTGGCCTCTGTGTCTGTTTCCAGCCCTTCCTCACCACCTTTAAGAATAAGGAAGGTCATAGCTTCCTCTTACCTAGCTGAATGTATGCCAGGCCCTGTGTCAAGAGCTTCCCCTGATTATCTTATATCTCATTTGAACTTTCCGACCCTCTCAGGAGGCGGGGTCATTGTCATCACTTCCCTTTGCCAGGTGAGGAAACTGAGTCCAGGGTGGTCAAGTCGCTCGCTCGAGGTAGAGGCAAGCTTCGGACTGAGGCCAGTGGACTCCAAAGCTGTCACGTGCATAAGCCAGTGCTTCTTTTCTTTGGCAGGTGTCGTTCAGGGAGGCCTGAGCGGACCTAGTGTGTGCCTTTGATCTCAGGGGATAACGTTTAGAGTCCTGATTCTGCGTGCTGTCTCTGCCCCATGGCGTCATATATACTTACTGAAACTGGGTGGTACAGGAAGGGGTCGGAGCCAGCTTTGCTTGGCTGCTGTCAGGGGAGGTTGGAGAGATTGTCCTGTGCCCTCTTGCAGCTCAGCTCAGCTCTGGGAGCTGCCTGTTCCCCTTGACAACTGGGGAAACCGAGGCCCACAAAGCCAAGCCAATTGCCCAAGGTCATGTAAAGATAGTGAGAGACCCCGTCTGGAGTCCAGATGCCTTGATTTTGTTTGTTGCTTTTCCTAAGATTAGCCCAGCTAGGGAAACTGAGGCAGCTGAGCTCTTTGTTGGTCTTCTCATCGGGGGAGACTCCTGTGTAATTTCACACAAACGTGCTCATATCCGGGACCACATATGTGTTTCGCTTAGAAATGACCCGAAGTCTCTATTTTTAACAGGAACGAACAGCTACGATATTTCCCCTGCACCTTCCTGTTGAGACCACTTGGTTAAATGTCAGGAAAGGGAGAGTATTTCCTGGTCGGGAACATTCAGAGCTTGCCGGGAGCTGAAGTTTTGTTTTCTGTGAAGTAGGTGTTTGGGGACTCACGCCTCTTATCCCCTCTCTGCTGTTCCCTGAGAAGGTTTGGCTTTGACAGTTGCTGGGAGGAAGGATTTGAGAGCCAGCAGGCGAGGTACCCTCGCGTGGAGTGGCAGGGTGGTTATTTTTAGCCATCCCGAGCCCATAGAGGCATTTCAGCGTTTGTTCAATATTTAATTATCCATCTGAAACTGGCCCACGTGGCCTTGAGTGGGGAGCAGCTCTCTGTGTTGCAATTTCCTCTGATTGCATAAATGAGGAAGCAAGGGGAATCTCAATAGCCCTCCAATAATAATAATGGGGTGGGGGTGGGGGTGGGGGAGGAGTCGACGCGGTCCTCAGAAAAGACAGGCTCGTTCTGCAGTCTAGACGGACCGCCTGTACGTTAGCAGAATAGACGAGCCTGCGAGGACGCCCGTCGCGCCCTTGGAAATGCAGCCGGGCTTGGTCTGTGAGTCTCAGACTCCACGGCTGCCTGGCTTCAATTCCGGATGGTTCCCCGCCCTTGCCAGGTTCCTGTGTTGACTTTGACAGCTGCCGGGTGCCCGAGAGGAGGTTTGGGGATTTTGCTTTTCGGAGTCCTGTTGGCTTTTATTTCCCTCCTCTCTTCCTCCTGACAGACAGGAGAGCACCGTCGGCATCTGGGTTGTGTTAGTTCTTTTTTCTTGGCCGTTGGAGGTGATGTGTTGACACCACTATGAAATGAAAAAGGCAGAGTGCAAGGAGGACGATGTGGAGGCTGTGAGGCTCTGCCCCCGCTAAGTCCCTGGAGGATGAAGGAGCAGAGGGGAGGAGAAGAGAGAGTGAGGCCAGAGGTAGCAGGGCAGCCAGACATGGGGCTGCTTCTTAGTGTCCCTCTTGGTACAGAGATTTATAAGACTTGGATTTGGAGATCAGAAACCAATAAACTGGCAATCTGTGGAAAAAGTGGAGTTTTGATCATTTGTACCTCTCTTTTGGGGACTGAGCTGGCTCAGGAGGGTGGCCAGGTGAGTCCCAAGCGCACCATAAATACTGTGTGACCTCAGACAAGTCACTAAACATCCTAGGGTCAGAAGCACTCTAACAATTAGATGTGAGGGAGCATAAGCTATCATTACAGGTGGGGCGAATTGTCATCATCTGTTCATCTAAAGCCTGAGCGGTTAATTGCAGCTCTGTTAGGGCTGCTCCAGATATAAAATGTGATGCCTGCGGGGGTCAAACCTTCCAGATGGTTCCTTGGCATCTCTTTCCCCCAGAGGCTGCTACAAGTGTCACTTGTACCTGTTTATGTTGATGTTTCTCCCCGCCTCCTCCTCCTCCAACTCCCAGGAAGGAAAAAAAGCAATCAAATCCACAGTAGAAGAGAAGGAAATAAAAATCACCTTTAATTCCGGCGCCCAGTGATAAGCCTTGGGTGTATTTGAGGGCTATTTGTAGGCTTTTTTCCTTTCTTCCTTAGATTTTTGAAAATTTTTAAATGTTGGAAAGTATAAAACGTATAGAAAATAATACTGCAGAGACCCGTGCACTCACCTTTCAGATGTAACAAATGTTAACACGGCCGGACTTTCTTCTCTTTACTTTTTCTCTTTCTTAGAAGTAAAATGATTCAGGGACAGCAGGGGTCGGCAGAGTGCAGCCGATAGGCCGATCCCGCTGCCACCTGTCTCGGGTGACCTGCGAGCTAAGAATAGCTTTTACGTTTTTTCAGGGCTTGAAACAAAATTGAAAGAGGAATAATATTTTATAACGTGTGAAAATGATACGACATTCTCATTTTAGGGTCCGTAAGTTAAGTTTTATTGAACACGGCCACCCTCATTCATTTACCTATTGTATCATCTGTGGCTGATTTCACTGTCTGTCACCAGAATGGACAGTTGAAGCTTAAAATACTGACTTTCTGGTCCTTCAGGGGGAAATTTGAGAGAGACCTAAAGCCTCCCACACCCTCTCCAGGGGTGACCAGCCTCCTGAGGGTGCTGTGTGTCCTGCCCACACTTGCTTTTTTACACTTCACTATATATGCAAATACTTCAAAACGTGGGGTGCTGTATTGTGTTACAAAGACGAGCAGAGAAAAGCTGCACACAGCCGTGAGGAGCAATCCCTGGGACCTCCTCACCTTCCTCAGTTTCAGCAGCACAGAACAAGGCCGGCAGAGGCCCTGTGGCTGCAGAGCGAAGAGTCGAAGGCAAAAACTCGAATGAAAATGGGGAAGGTGACACTCAAGTATGTAGGGATCCTCAGAAAGCAAAGGGGGAGAAAGAGTCTCAGGGATGAGAGAAGGCTTCAGGCCACTTCACCGATCCCTGGAGTGTCCAGGAGACCTGGAGTTTTCTGGAAGACTGGGGAGTCTTTGAAAGTGAGGTGCATGTCAGAGTGAGGGATGGGAAGCATGTACTGTCAAAGGCAGTTGTTTAGGGGTTCCAGAAGAGGGGTGTAAAGAAGAGCTGGTTATGCTTAAATGCATGCATAAAAGTCCCTTGGCTGATCTGTTACCCCCCCCCCCAATCCTCCCTGTCCTTGTTGTTGTAATTAGACAGTCTGTTTGATGCTGCTCAATGGACACAAAACACTGGGGGGTAGGGGAGGCGGGCAGAAGGGCAGGGGAAAAAAGAGATATATGTACTAATCTTTGTCAAACTGTATGTGATTAATAAAAAAAAAAGTTAAAAAAAAGAATACAAAGGGAAAAAGAAAAAAGAAAGAAAGAAAAAAAAGAAGAGCTGGCCACTGTCTATAGAGGCTGAAAAGTCTGCAGGACTTACACGGAGCTAGCCAGGGGCCAGGGAGCGGATCTGCACTGTCCTGTCGGAGAGGCCTATACCGGGTCCTGGGATAGAGCTGGAGGGAATGCATCTCCTTGGCTCCCTCTCGCCTGAAACTCCCGGAGTACCAGCAGCGTGACGGCTGGATGCTCTACGATAAGGGTTCTCAGGCCAGATAGCGATTCCCTGAACCCCGACCCTGCCTGGTAATCCCGTGCCTCTCTCCCAGCAGACCCCACCCTCAGCAACAGTGGACCACCTCCACTGGCTCTGACCCATATCCTGAACTTAAAGACAGTGTGAACTCCGACCCATTTCTTTTCGAGAGACGACAAGCATCGAAGCTTCATAGTCTCATGAAACCTACCCTTCCCCACACCCAACTTCATGGAAACAAACACGAGGTATAAGACGGGGCATCCGTTTCTGCCAGTTAACCAGGCTGCGATGGGCCCCGGAAATGTAGGGAGAAGCCAAAGGCAGGGAGGAGATGCAGATTCCTGGGCGACTTGGGACCCGCCTCTCACTGGTCTGTGCAGAGGCTCCTTTCTCACGGGGCAGCCCCTAGATTTAGAGGTCGCTGGGCGCAGATCCTACCTCTGCATTTTCTAGCTGCTTGGTCATGTTTTATTTTTCAGGCTTGATGTGTCGGAACCTCACTTTCTTCTCATTAAAGTTGGAGCTGATGTTTCTTACTTCAGGAGTCAGTTTTAGGCTAAAAATATGCCTATATGGCGAAGTCAATGTCCTTCTTAGGTTTATTTCTCCATGCTTTCTAATGGTCCTTAAAAAAATCATCTCAGAGGTAGGAAGGGGGAAGAAAGGGAGAGAGAGAGACAAAGAAAAAGAGACATCGATTAGAGAGAGAAACATCAATCAATTACCTCCTGAACACGCCTCAGCTGGGGATGGAACCCAAAGCCTGGGAATGTGTCCTAACTAGGAATCCAACTGCCACCTCTGGCATAGTAGACAATATTCCAACCAACTGAGCTGCACCGGCCAGGGCTGGTAGTCCATTTTTATTCCTATAGATATCCAGTTGTTTTAGACTATTCGTTGCAAAAACTATCTTTTCCACCATCAGTTGACTTTGAACTTTCCCCCCAAAATCAATCGACCATATCTGCACTTTCTTCTGTTCCGTTGGTCTTTATGTCCATCCTTATGCTAAAACCATACTGCCTTCATTACTTCAGCTATATTTCAACATAATAAAGTATGTTTTGAAACCAAGTAATGTACGTCTCTCAACCTGTTTCTTCTTTCTCCAGATTGTTTGGCTATGCTAGGTCCTTCGCTTTGCCGTCTGAATTTAAAATTGAGCTTGTCAGTGTCTTCAAAACATATTTTGACTGCAATTGCATATTCGAATCTACCAATCAGTTTGTGGGAGGGAGAAATGGCATCTTAACAATACCGAGGCTTCCCAAATGTGGGTATCTCCATTTACTGAGATTTTCTTCAGTGTCTTTCCGCAATATTTTTAAAGTTATTAGTCTTGTACTCATTTTGTTAAATTTATTCCTCAGTAGTTTTGATGCCCTCTGTTAATTACTGTGAGGGGTGGAGAGTTTACTTTACTCGCAAGCCAACAACCCAACCTGATAGAGTTTCATGGCTGCTGTCAGAAGACAGGAGACTCCTGGGTCAGAGACCAAGGACTCTGAGCTCGTGGTACAGCAGGTGCATCGATTCCCTCTTCCCCCACGTTCCCAGGCAGTCGCATGGGGCCTATCCTAAGACATAAAATGATCCGCTCTGTTGTTTTTTCCAAATGACAGCTTCATGTCCCTTACTGGATCCGACATGTAATCTATGGGTCAGCTCTTCCTCAGGCTAAAAATTACACAAGGAGCTGAAATTCAGTTTGCTTTAGTATTGAATCATTAACTTAGAAAGTTGGAGATAATTTAAAATACAGAAAAGTAAGGAGAGTTTAAAGTTATATGTAAAAATCAATCTATGCACATTTAAAATTTGTGCCCATTTAAGTTTGTTGGAAAAAAAAATAAGCCTGTTATATAGTTATTTTGTTCTAATTTAATAATTCAGTTTTTGAACAAAAGTGCCGAATATTAAGCACTAAGGTGGAATTTGGGGGCAAAAAGAAATGGTTTATATTTTCTGCATGAATGGAAAATAGGATGAATTTAATAATACATTTGGATATTGTGTTTTCATCATCACGGTTCCCTCTGGGGTGCTATCTTTATGACTTATAAACCCTAAAGAAGTGTTATTGATGCAATCAGCATCTATTCAGAGGATAAATACACAGGGTGCTGAGTGAGTATTAAAAGATGAAATGTTCTTTATGTGCAGATGTGAAAACATCTATTATGACATAGCCAACAAGGTGCCATATACTTTTGTGGTTTTCAGGTACACTACGTGGTTATCACTGATGTCATTTGATAATGAATGCATGTGGAGAACGAAAGACATTTACATTATATATGGTGATGAATGTTATATTTCCAAGAGGAAGCTCATCTTTTTCTTAAAAAAATTTTTTTTTAATCCTCACACATGAGGATATGTTTTTATTGCCTTTAGAGAGAGAGGAAAAAAGAGGAGAAGAGAGAACACCAGTACAAGAGTGAACCATTGATTGGTTGCCTCCTGTAAGCACCCCTACTCCTGTACATACCCAGAGCAGGGCTCAAACCTACGACCTGGGTATGTGCTCTGGAATCAAGCCTGCTCCAGCCAACAGAGCCACACGGGCCAGGGCTGCCTCCTTTTCTACGGCAGCTGTAGATTTGGAAAAGGAGGGATGAGAGACCTTGAGAGACCTTGCGAGTACACACTCCTAAATCGGCCAATGATCTGCTACCGCTCTCCCTCTATCGTTACTTTAATGTAATTGGGATAAGTTGTGCTTTCATCAGCGGGTGGATTGGTTTCCTATTGCCACTGTGAAATTTAGTGTCTTAGAACACCATGGATTTATTATCGGACAGTTGTGGAGGTCAGAAGTCTGAAATCAGTTTCCTGGGGGTACCATCAAGGTGTCGGCTGAACTACATTCCTCCTGGCAGTTCTGGGGGAGGATCAATTTCCTTGCCTTTTCCAGCTTCTAGAAGCTGCTGTGTTCCTTGACCCATGGCCCCACATCATTCCCACCTCTGCTTCCATCACCACATCTCCTTCTCTGCCTCCCTCGGTCCTCCTATCTTTCTCTTAGGAGGAGCCTTGTGATTGCAGTGGACCCACCTAGATAATCTAGGGTAATCTCTCCATCTCCAGATTCTTAATGCAATCACGTCTGCCATTGAAAGTAACACTTTCAGGTTCTGTGGGTCAGGATGTGGGCCCTTTAGGGGCCATTGTTCTGCCTAGCTCAGGTGGGTAAGGTTTTATGACCTCTGAGGAACACCTCTCCTCGCTCTCCCAAAGATGTATGATCAAAGGCTGAACTGGAAAGTGTGCAAGGAGACCTACCAGCTTATTAATGCAATATTTTGGCAAACTCACTATTTGGCTAACTATTAAGAGTGGATAATAAGAGTACAGATGTGCTTCTTTCACACACGCACACCCACGCGCACGCGCGCGCGGGGGTCAGTTGGACTGCTGTGTCTGGAAAGTCCTAACAATCTGAAGACTCTGTGCCCTGTTGCCATGGTGATTTCCCCTCTGGCTCTTCCTCAAGTTCACCCGGCCACTCCTGAGTTGGAGACCCCGGGCAGTAGTCGGTTAGCACTCTAGGCTTGGGAGCTCCTATGTTCCTTTACCCGCAGGTTACTTTGTGGCCTTTCCTGATCCACTTTCTCTGGTCACTAGGGCTGCTGTTGATGTCACTTTTTTTTTCTTGTTTCTTTTCCTCCTTCCTCCTTAGCCACATTCGGAAGGCACAGTTTGTACTGAATCATCATACCACCTACTTATATTTTAGTTTTGCTACTAGTTTTGGGAAGTCTGTTATTCTTCATTCAGTAAATAGCACCGTCATCTGTTCCCACCCGTAGCCTGTCCCATTCTCCAAAGAAAACCTCTGGTAACAAGTGTGTGAGTGCTGGTGATGATGTTTTCTATGTAAGTGCACACGTCTACAAACAGCAAGTGAAACATCGTATTAGTTTAACCACATAAACAGCAAACATATGTCCACCTAGAGAGTCCCACTTGGCAGGGATTTTTATATTCCTGTGCCTCTCACCGCTAGATGGCTGGCCACTCTCCACTCAGGTAACACTGGATACCAATACTTATGCAGCTAGTTGCTCAGGGTGGAAATCTCAATTGTTTACACACAGATAACGATTATTCCATATAGCTCAATAGGCTAGTCATTTATTTTGAAATGATTGCAGAAGTATAGGCACTTGTGAAAACAGGTTTTCATGTACCCTTCACCCAGTTTTCCTGTCATTATAGTACAGTGTCCTCCAGCGTCAGTGCCCTCCAGACAGAGGCCCGCCAGGAACGCTCCTCTGGTTGAACAAGTCGGATTTATTAGTCATTGCAGCGAAGGAGACCACATGCTGGGGAACTGCGGGGCGGTAGAAAGAACCTATACCAGCAGGATCTGAGCTTTGGTCAGGTGATTTTGGGGAAGTCTAAGGAAGCGGAGCTTATGCTAGACTGGCTGCTGTCAGGAAGGCTGGCCAAGTGTGTGATGGGTGATCTCAAATCTTATCTCCAGGGAGACGAGGCAGCATGAGGATAGTTGGGTTTGTAAAGCAGCAGCAGTCACTTGTTTTAGCCACAGGGGTGATGTTTGGGACTTTGTCGGTGGCACTGTGACATGGCTTTTTAAAAATATATGTATTTTTATTGATATCAGAGAGGAAGGGAGAGAGGGAGAGACAGATAAATACATCAGTAATGAGAAAGAATCATTGGTTGGCTGCCTCCTGCATGCCCCACACTGGGGATCAAGCCCATAACCTGGGCATGTACCCCTATCGGGAATTGAACCATGACCTCCTGGTTCAGAGGTCAATGCTCAACCACTGAGCCATGCTGGCCGGGCTGTGACCTGGCTTTTGTTGGATGCTTAGACAAAATTATGCAGTGGCCTTGTTTGGCCTCACTTGATCGTGGTGACCTTGTCTGAGGTTGGTAGCCTGTGAGATGGTTTGTGTCCAACAGAAAGTAACATGGCAAAGCTGCGAGTGCCAGGCCAGCTTCCAGGTGTCAGGGGCTGCTTCTGTCCCTCTGTTCTGCACATTGGTGAGATGTGTGCATATAATTCTGTGTCATTTTATCACACGTAGATTCGTGTAACCATTGCAGTCAAGGTACAAGACTTGCTCTGGCCGGTGTGTCTGTCAGCCTATGCACCAAAGGATCTTGGGTTTCACTTCCCAGTCAAGGGCAGACACCTTGGTTGTAGGTTCGTTCCCTGGCCCCGGTCAGGGCGTGTGTGGGAGGCAACCAACTTATGTGTGTCTCTCTCATATTGATGTCTCTCCCTCCCCTCCACACCGCCCCCCACCCCCGCCCCACCATCCCTAGACTCTCTTTAAAAATCAATGGAAAAATATCCTTGGGTGAGGATTAACAATAACAACAAAATAAAGTCAAACTTGGCAATTTTGAATAAAAAAAGACACAAGACTTTATCACCACAAAGATCTCCATGGTGCTGCTCCTTTGTAGTTACACCCACCTGCCTGCTGCCCACCCTCCCTAACCCCTGGTGATCACCAATCTGTTGTTCATCTCTGAAACTCTACCGAAATTGGGAATGCCATAAGTGGAATCATACACAATGTGACCTTTTGACATTGGCTTTCCCCCCTTAGCACAGTGACCTTGAGATCCGCCCAAGTTACTCTATATGGCAATAGTGCATTTCTTTTTCATTGCTCAGTACTTCATAGTATGTGTGTTAGCTTTCTGAAGGCTGTTGGGGGAAAAAACAATTTCATTGCCTGTTCCTGGCAGAATTCAGGTTCATGTGGTTGTAGGACTGAGGTCCCTGTTTTCTTGTTGGCTGTCAGCTGAGGCTGTTCCCAGTTTCTAGACGAAAGTCACCCACATTTCTTGGCTTCTTCCATCCTTCCTATCATCCTGCCTCTTCTTCACCATTACATCTCTCTGACTCATCTTTCTCCCTTCCTCTTCCACATTTAAGATTATCCCCACCTGGATACTCCAGGATAAACTCTCACCTCCAACTTCTTAATCTTAAATATATCTATAAAGTCCCTTTGGCCATGTAAGTAACAGCCACAGGTTCTGGAATTAGGGTTTGTACTTCTTTGGGAGGGGGCATTATTATTCTGCTTCACACTTGATGGATGTACCAGTTTAACCATTCACCTATGGAAGGACGCTTTAGTTGTTTCCTGTTTGTGGCTATCACAAATGAAGCTGCCACGAACAGTCTTGTACAAACAAAACAAAACACTATAAAGTGGGTTGCACGCTTGTTTCCTTTTGAAATGTCCGTTTTTCGCTCAGCCTCATATTTCTGAGTTTATTCCTGTTGATCTTACAGAACTGGGTCTTTTGTAGCACTGTTGTGTTCCGTTGCAGTTCTGAAGGTCAGACCAGTGTACCTTGGGGTTGTTTCCATCTTCCTTGCTGTATAATATTCCACGGAGTAATTGCCACAAGGTGTAGTCATCTATCCTGCCATTAGTGGACATTGCCACTATGAACAGTAGCGCAGTAGTTATTTTTTGTGCAGATCTCCATGTGCCATGATGAAGCATCTTTCTACACTGGACATGTAGGAAGGAAATGTCTGGTCCCGGAGTCAGTGTGTGTGTCAGTTTCAACTAGTTATTGCCCAGTTGTTCTCCAAATGCTTTTTACTTCTCCAGCAGCGATGGAAGATTTTTTTACATTCCTGTCAACATTTGGGGTCAGTGTTTTTACATTTTTGCCTATTCGGTGTGAAAAAGGTGTGAAATGGTACCTGGTCATTTTAATTTTCATTTTCCTGATCACTGTTGAGGTCCAGCACACACATGCGTGCCTTCTTTCTACTCTTGTGGTGACTTTTCTCCTGACGCCGCTATTAGAGGTTGCTGCCTCTACCTGTTTTGAAGCATTAAGATCTGGGCATTGCAACCCGACAACTAAAATTTGGTGTCTTGTCTGAAATTACAGGATGTTCCTCAGGCCTCAGTGTTTCCATGGGAACAAGTAACAGTCATCCTTCATGATTAGGTGGTGTCCATGGCAACCAAGCCAGCAGCATTTGAATGAAACTGAGTTTATTATATTTATTTTTTGCAAACACATGAAGGTTAAAATATGTTTCTCTGGCTGTGGCTTCCAAGAATAGGAAGGCAGCTTGGCCTTCCGGGTACAGTGGAGACCCTTTTGACCTCTTAGTGAAAAGGGGATCCAGGATCAGCTGGTTCTGTGGCCTGGTTTTGCAGACTGCAGCCTGGGAGGTCATGTGGAGGTCACATAGTGAGTCTGAGCTGAGGGGAGACTCCTTGACCAGTGCTGCAAGGTCTTGGGGAGACTAAGAGGTCGGCCAGCCACTTCTCCCTTCCTGGGATCTGTCCATGGGGATGCCACCTTCATGCTGTACCATCTGTGTACAGACCTGTGGGGGCATGAGGCCTGAGCCTGTCAGCGTCTGCCTCCTCAAGTTAGAAAAGACAAGTTGCTGAAACAAGGGCCAAAGGCAGCTGTTTTTTTTCAAGGCTAAATCCCTGGAGGCGGAGTTAGGGCTCAGGGTTTTGTTTTTGTTGTGGTGGGGAAAAGAGATGGTCGCTGTTCTGACTCCCCTGATCACTGCACTGCTGAGAAATTGTGAGCTCAGAGACGGAAAGGGCTTGGCCTGGAGGTACACAGCAAAGTTGGGGTTGAATCCTGTCTTCTCATCCAACCTTGGGCTCCTCCCCCCATCCCTGCTCCAGGCACGCTCAGCCTTCTCTGAGGTCTAAAGTGGGTGGGGGAGGGGGACAGTTTAAGGGGATATCAGCATATACTCTTACTTCCTACCTGGGGGAACTTTAGCGGAAGTCACTTGCCTTTCAGCAGCTCAGTTTCCTCATCTGGACAATGGAGCTCATCATGGATGGCTGTTCATTTGTCATGTGGAGGTTATATTTGAATGGGTCCAGAACTTGCATTCTCAATGGGGTCAATATTGAGCGGGCAAAAATTGGTTCTTGGAGGGGGGCGGTGACAAAAATTTAACTCTTTCTCTGTTTGAAACTCAATATACGTGCAGTGCATAAAAGGTACTTTATATGTGATATGACATTTTTATGGGGGGAAACTAGGAAAAATGTCTTTAAAAAGACTCATTAGGGGGAAAGATAATGAACAAGAGGTAAGGAAACGCTGGGCCAGAACCCAGGGACCCATGAGGTTATGACTACGAACTTTGTGGTTAGAGCTCTCGGCAGGCTCGCGGGAATTGTTGGGGGTGTTTGGTGTGTTGGTGAATAGCAGAGCCCCTGATCTTCAGTGTGACCATGTTGCAGCTTCCCTCAGGCCTGGTTTCCTGTCCAGACAGAAAGGAGCTTCCATCAGCTGCACGAATGGGGACTGGTTGGTTCTCAGCCGCTGAGATGTCGCCTGGTGGCTCAGTGGGGGTCCAGCAGGAAGCAGATGGCACTTACACTAGGATGATTTGAGGTGTGGGCGGGTGTGTGTGGGGAACCGTGAAGAGGAGTGCAGGACCCCAGAGCTAGTGACAGCCAGGGCTGATCCACCCAGGCCCTGAGGGAGGGGAGAGCCTGGGAAACGCAGTCATTGTCATAGCTGGGACTTCACTGGAGGGAGCCAGCCTGCCCAGGCGACTCTCCTCCCTCCCCTGATCTCCACCAGCATTTCCCATTGGCCAGACAGACCCCAGGAAGCTTGGCTGGTGTGGCCTGCACAAGTCAGCAGCCCCTGGAGCAGAAGACAGGGTAGAGAAGGGTTGAGAATAGAGCTGGGGCCAAGCAGAAGCTGCCTGGAAAGGGACTAGGGACCTCCTTCATTTCCTCTGGAGTACAGGCCCTGCCCTGGGGCCTCCTCACTGCTTTTCTGCCTCTTGATGTAGATGGGCTTGCCTTGAAGTTTAAGGCCATTTGGGGAGTCCCTGAGATGATCCTTGTTATAGACCTATTGGATTAGGGGCTCATGGGCTAATTCCTTTCCTCTGGTCTCAGCTTCCTCATGGGTAAGATGGGTGGTTGGACCAAGCCACCTCTGAGAACCCAGGTTGTGGGCACATCGGACTTGGTCCCAGAGGAGAGGCAACCTTGCTGGGCTGCTCATATTCTACTGGGTGACTCCTTGTGTCTCCTGGCTAGAGCCATGAGGACCTGCTTGCCCAGGACAGGGCAGTGTGTCCGTGTATGTGTGTGTGTGTGTGTGTGTGTGTGTGTGTGTGTGTTGGTGGAAGGAAGGGAGCTCCTGAGAGGCTTCTGGAGGCTGAGCATAGTACCTCACTCATGGGTAGGACACCGTGGCTGTGGAGGCGACCAAGGTGGGGTGTTGGGGTGGGGGAGAGGTGAAAGCAGACTTGGGAGCCTGGGAAGAGATTTCCTAGGAAATCCCAGGAAAAGGGGGGTGTTCCCGAAAGTGAGGCGAGCAGGGATCCCAGAAGAAGAGTTAGAAGGATCTCATTAGGGAGCACAGATAAGGGGTCACTGGGCTGAGAAGGGGTTGTGGTGGCCCAGGGGTAGCCAGTCCACATCCCGACCTGGTATCAACCCTGCCCCAGGGCTGCCTTGGTGGTCAGCTAAGCCTGAACCTGTTCCCACCAGCGATGGCCCACCTCCCCTGGGCCCAAGGTGGCTTTGTCTGCTTGACCATTGCCAGAGCTCAACCCTGGCGCCTGTCCTAGTGGGGGGAGGGTCAGTTCTCTCCTCCCACACTTCTGTGGGCCCCTGTCCAGTTGGCTGCATGGAGGGAATGGCCCGGAAGGTGTAAACATTGCCCCCATGCCCCACCTTGCCCTTGGGAAAGCCTGCTCCTCGGCATCTGCCCTGTGTTTGTGCACCGCTCCCGCATGGACGTGACCTGGGGGTGTGGGTCTGAGCCGACCTAGGTTGGCGTTTCTGCGTGGATGTGAACGTGTGTGTTTGCTGGGCGTGCACCTCTGCCTGTCACTGTGTGTTCACAGGCACCAGAGGAACCTCCACCCTGTTGGTTTCTTCCTTTTGAGTCAACAGGTCTTTCCCAAGCACCTGCCAGGCAGCAGCCTCCACACAGGGCACTGGGGAATGTGGAAATGCTTAGGCGTGGGTGTTAGGAGTTCTGCAGGCAAGCGGCACTCTCTCTCTCTCTCTCTCTCTCTCTCTCTCTCTCTCTCTCTCTCTCTTTCGTTGATAGGAGAGACTTGCTCGTGGCCGTTGCTATAGGAGCCGGAAGTGGGCCGAGAGCTGGGGGCAAAAGGGGTTACAAGGTCCCCTCCAAGGGCTCTGGGATGTCCAGGTTGGAAGGCACAGGAAGGGAGTCCTCCGTGGGGCCCGCTGCTGGAGCAGTGAGAACGAGGCAGCCGGTGCCACGCGTGGTGTGGGGGAGCCAGGGAGGGAGCAGCCAGGTCGGCCTGACCTGGGAGGTTTCAAACAGGCAAGCTCAGGCCAGGGCTCCACGTTTTGAATGCGCCATCACCAGTTAAAATCAGAATATTTCGTGTTTACGAAACCCAGATTTCCAGCTTCTCTTGAACTGGGGGAAGCGCTAGCTACGCCGGGCCCCGCTTACCACACTGACATAACCAGCTGGAGCTGAGCGTCTGGCTGCTCCCCGTGATTCCGTTACCTGCCAGGCCCTCGAGCTTCTCTCGAGTTTGAAGCCTGGAAAAGAAGGTCTGAATTGGAAGCCAGAGATCATAGATTCTCATGTTGGAATGGACTTCTTGCATTCCTCCAGTCACAGGGAGCTCATTGCATCTCAAGGTGGATGACTCCAAGTGTGGGTTTTAGGAGACCTTTTATTTACTTATTTATTCTTGAAAATATGTTTTATTGACTTCAGAGAAGAAGGGAGAGGGAGAGAGAGATAGAAACATCAATGATGAGAGAGAATCATTGATCGGCTGTCTCCTGCACGCAGGATTGATCCTGCAAACTGGGCATGTGCCCTGACCAGGAATCGAACCAGAGAACTCCTGGTTCCTGGGTCAGCACTCAACCACTGAGCTATACTGCTTGGCAGAACTTTCATTCTTTGATGATGGAATAACCATTCCATTGTGTGGATGCACGGCTGCCTCTATCCATTCATTTGTTGATGGACATTTGCAACTGCTTCTGCCTTTCGGCTATTGCGAATCACACTGCATGTTTGCATACAAGTATTTGTCTGTGTCTCTGTTTTCACTTCTTTTGGGTATATACTTAGGAGTGGAATTGCTGGGTCATGTGATAATTCTGTCTTTAATATTTTGGGGAACTGCTGAACTGTTCTTTACAGTGACTGTACTATTTCATGGTAACCTGCTGTTCTGGCCAGGATGGGGTGACAGGAAGACCTGATGGGGGGGCCTCAGTTGTCCATGCTTACCCTCTCTCTCCTTCTGTTGACAGAGTCGCCCCAAGAAAGGCCAGGCTCCCGGCGCAGCCTGCCTGGCAGCCTCTCAGAGAAGAGCCCCAGCATGGAGCCCTCAGCCGCTGCATCGTTCCGGGTCACGGTAACTATCTCTGCGTCACCATCACCACCTGGCCTGGGGTGCTGCTCTGTGACCCCACGGCCCCCCTTCCTGGAACCTCATGGACCGGGAGACCATCCAGCCTCCCTTGTTCTAGGTATCCGATTACTCAGCTGCTCCCCTCTCTGTGGCTCAGCCCCTGCCTCTGGGGGCCATATGGGGGTCCCATCCTGTGAGGGAGGGGGCTGGTGGAAGACAGACAGCCCTGCAGCTGAGGGGCCCAGACCTGAGCTGGGAAGACAGAGGCTAGTGTTAGGTCAGATAAAGACACCCTCACATGTGCATGCACACACACACCACACACACACACACACACACACACACACACACCACACACACACACCCCATGCTTCCCCGACTCTTGAGGTGCAGTTTTTGTTTCCACATTTTAAGATCTCTCATGTTATAGTCCGTGATGTGTCATAATTTAATTGCTGTGTTTTTTTCTTGGTGGCACATAAAATAATGCCGGGTCTTAAAATTGATGGCATATTAGAATCAATAAAACGCAGTATATATATTGTAGCTATTTATTTTAGTGGTCCCACTAGCACAAACCTAAACAACTTTACAGAAACAGAACCAAGGAGACTTCATATCTGACTCTCCGTGCCCCTCTGCGTCCCCACTAGTCTTGCTGCACACACAGAGGCAGTTTTGTGTCCCTTTGCTCCCGCATTTAGTATGTTACTACGTGTGCCCTGTCCGGTATTCTGCTAGCCATAACAGACATGGAGGGGTAGGCACTTTCTCTTCCCCCGGGAGCTTACAGTGTGTAGCGGAGGTGAATTTTTGATCATTTGTTTATCCATTCATTCATTCAACCATTTTTATGGAGTGCCTGCTGTGTGCCAGGCACCATTCTCGGGACTGGGGCTGAGTAGGAGGAGCTGGCCAAGACAGGCGAGGTAGAGGAGGCCCCTGGCGTATGCGTCCTTGCTCTCACGTTGGAGCTACATGATTTGCAGGAGAAAACCAAGAGGGCCTCCTTGAAGTGGTGTGATCGGGGCTGAGGCCCAAGGGATGAGGTGCCAGCCCTCTGGGGAGCAGAGGAAAGAGGCTTTTGGGGAGGAAACAGAGAGCACAGGCCTGGCTGTCACCCTGCTCTGTGAGGTGGGGGTCAGGGGAGCTTTGAGTGACTGTTCCTGTGGGTTGGGAAGGGTTTCCCCGGGAGCTGATTTTTGAGCTGGGTCTTAAAGGGCCACTAGGCATTGGGTAGACAGGGAATGTGAGAGGGAATTCCAGGTGGGGGGAATATCAATTGCAAAGGCATGGGGGCACACTGGACATTGTCCTCTTTGTAGCTGACATACTTGGTGGGTCCGGAGGTGAGAGGTCCGGAGGACAGGGTGGGCGGTGAGACGGCAAAGCTGAGCTGCGTCTGGTCAGGATGGGGCTTTCCTCGGGGCCACTGGTTCTCCTTTCTGGCGGTATGTCATTAAATGCTGTCAAAACAGATTCTTGGGCCCCCTCAAGATTCCAGTGCAGTGGGGCAGGGCCTGGGCATCTGCATTTTAACAAGCTTCGTGTAGGAGTGGTTCTGAACCCCAACCTCTGGATCAGCCTCTGGGAGGGAACGGAAGGAGGGTAGCCAGTGCTGAGAGAGGACTCAGGGTCCCTTCCCTGGGTGTGGCCAGACCCCTGGGAGATGGTCTCCAGCCTGCAGGCAAGGCCAGGAGGCTGGCACATGCGTGACCCTGACTCAAATCAACTGGAGGCTGGTCCTGCCTTCCCTGGATCCCTGGAGCCACGACAGCTGGGGCCTTAGGGAACAGTGACCACTAATAACATAGCCGGCTGCTCTGTGCTCACGGTCTTACACTTAGGATCTCTTCGACTCCTTGAGACAACGCTGCAGCTGATTTTTTTTTTATCACCCCATTTTACAGATGGGAAAACTGAGGCTCAGAGAGGTGAAAGCACCCAAGCGCCAAGTGCTAATGGTGTGGAGCCAAGATTTGAACCCAGACTCTCTGGCCCTAGAGCGTGCACATGCACTTCCTCTTGTTGGGAAGAGAACCCATTGTCCCCACACCCTCCCAGCACCCCATCAGCATCACTTTTTACCCTGTTCCTTTTCTTTTGCTGCTCTAATAGGTGTGTCATCACACCTTGAAGTTGCTATAATTTGCAGCTCTTTAATTGCCAGCTAGACTTGGCATTTTTCCTGTAGTGGCGTCTTTGCTCTGCTTCCTGGCATGGAAACCACCTGTGGATCAGAGCCAGCGCCAGCCCTCTGCACTGCCGGCCCCCCTCCTCCCTTCCTCCTCCCTCCTGGTCCCGCCTGCCCAATTAGGGTCTGCAGGATGGCAACTGTGCTCAGGCCTCGTTTACCCACTTCTCACCACAGCCCTGAGGGTGGCGCTGCTAGTATACCTGTGTCCCACATGAGGGAACTGAGGCTCGGAGAGGGGAAGTTGTGTGCCTGGTGTCCTGCAGCCCCTGAGTGACATAGCCAGGCCTGGATGCCAGGACTGTCGGACATTGTTTTGTGTCCTTTTCTGGGCACCATGGTCCCTTGTTGCTTGTGGCAGTTAGGAAACAGCTGTGAGTTGAGTTTCTGTCCTGACCTGGTGCTGGGAGCTGGGGGAGGGGACTGGAAAGATAGGAGGTGGGGATCTGGGTTCAGATCCCAGCTTTCCAGTGACCTGTGTGACCTCATTAGTCACGGAGCCCCTTTGAGCTTCCTGTCCTTGTTTTGTCGGGGAAGCATGGATGCCTGCCTCGAAGGACGGGTGCACCTTCGCATCAGCCCAGGTCTGACCCTTGATAGGTGTGTAGTCGATGAAACCCCTCCCTAGGGCCGAGGGTGCTTCCCTTCGTGGCTCCAGCACAGCAAAGACTAGGGGAGGGTCGGGGTGGGCAGCAGAGGGCAGGGGGTCTGAGGGGAAGGTCTGGCCTGGGCCTTGGGAACAGACTGGCACATAGACTCTTTGCAGGACCAGAAGCACACCCTACCCCCCTTAGCCAGGGCTCCCACCAGCTCCCACGTGCTCTACCGACTGCTGCTGTGTGCAGCCCCGCGGGGGACCCGGGGGACACGGTGTTGCCAGGGGAGGCAAGGGAGACAACACAGGACATACCTGAGTAACCACTGTCTTTGCTGCCATTTCAGACTGGATGATGGGGTGTCCCCACCTCAAACAGGGATGCATGCCCTTTGCAACCATGTAGTTTAACGGAGAATCAGTGTTTTGGGATTCATTCTATTCACCTCTTCCGTGAAAATAGGCCTGTCCGGGTCACCACCCAGCTGGGGGCGCTTCTGAGTCTGGGCTGTTTGCACCCCTAAAGGTGGCCCTTGCTCCTTTGGTGGGTCGGGCTAGGACCGCAGCCACCCCACAGGACGTCAGAGGCTTGGTGCTGGTTCCACCTCCACCTCTTGGGGGACCGTGAGACCCTGGAAGAGCCTCAGTTTACCTTTCTGTAACACAAGGGGAGTGGACTTTGGAAGGCAGCATGTGGTTTGGCATGCAGTAGGCACTTAAATGTTCTGACACAGTCACCAAGAGAAAGTGCTGTAAAGGCAGCGGGCCTGGGGCTGAGCCTCATATCCACTTTGCGACTTAGACAAGATACGGAACCTTTTGTCCACCTGGTGCGACTTCCTTCTACCTACAGGTGGAGTTAGGTGTGGGGGAGTGGTTCCCCAGGGCCCCGTGGTGCTAGCCGGCTGGTGTGGTGCTACGGGGGACCCTGGATGAGGGTAGGATGGAGAAATGAGCTGGGAGCAGTGACCAAAGGGACCTCCTGCCCATCTCTGGCCTTCAGCTCTCAGGCCCCAAAGAGATGGTGAGGTCACGATTCAAACTGAGGTCTGTCTTCGTTGCACTAGTAGGGAGTCCTGGGAGGGAGAGAGGGAAGGAGGGAGGGAAGGACGGCAGATGGCAAGCTGTCAGTCTGGGTCGAGGGTGCTGCGCCCTCTCACCTGCCGTCCCATGTTAGAGGAATTCATGGTTTGATTTGGGGGTAAGGAGATGGTGACTGTTAAGGTCTCCCCCTGACTCCCCTCAGCCCACTGCCTTCCTCCGACTACACTCCCCAGGTACAAGCTGGGTCCTTCCTCTGCCCCTCCCCTCCCAGCGACCTTGAGGGGAGCTGACAGGGCCGGGGTGTGGGGGTGTGGGAGGTGGCAGAGGCTCTGGGAAACTTGACAGCCAATTGATTCCTCCTCGGGAAGTTGAAAGTGGAGAGTCGTGTTTGAAGGTTTTGCTGAAATTAGGTCTCACGGCTATTTTTTGTGAGATGGAGGAGAAGTGTCAGGGAGGGGAAGGCACAGGGGACTGGCGGGAGCTGCAGATAAACTCAGTAGCCGGTTGATTGCAAATGCCTCTAGAAGTGAGGCTTATTTCCTTTCAACCACCCACTCTTACTGGATGCTCCAATGTCTCATCCTAGGTAGTTCTGAAGCTGTGATGGAGGTGTGCCTGCGGGGCTGCGAGAACCCAGAATAAAGGGCAGATAGAAAGAATCCCTAGAAGAGGGATCTTTGGGGCTGGGCTTTGAGGAATGTGTAGGAGTTTCTCAGGAACAAAGGGAGAGGAGTATTTCAGTTAGAGGGGGAACTAACTGAATAGGAAGAAGCCAGTGGCCCTGTGTGATTGGAGCATGGGATGAGAGGAGCTTGGAGGGAAAAGTAAATGGGTGAAGCCTTTGGATTAAAGTTTTTGGACTTCCCCTGATAAGACCCGAGCCACAGGGGATGATGGGCAGGAGTAGACCCAGCAGGAGATCTCTGGGATGTAGACTTTGGGTTTCCCCAGCTGCTCACCCCTCTGCCCACTCCTGCAGCCTCCCTGCACCCTCCCCATGTTTCAGCTGCCCATCTTTCTCACACACACGGAAACAGGTACATGAACACAAACTGCACACCTGTGGGTGACCCATTGTGGAAAGGCTGTTGGAAATTGTCTCTGCCCCTCCCCTTCTCTGTACAGAGGAGGGACTGAAGCTCAGAGAGGGGAGCTCCTTTCCCGAAGTCGCACCACCCATCTGGGGCAGGGCCTGGAATTGAGCCTGGCCCTCTCCACTCCCCAGCCAATGGTCCAACATCCTGCTCCTTCCTGCCCTCTCTTCCCTACAACTGAGCCCTTTTCCCAGCCTCCTTTATGTTTCCTGGGGGAGGAGGCTTAAGGGAAGGGACATTTGTGGGTCGGACTGTCCTTGGAAGCCCCTGTCGCTCCCTCCTGCTCCTCAGCACACTGCCACCTCCTGGCCGCTGGATCCCAACACCAATGGCAGCTGGACTCACAGTTTGGACTGGAGGCTGCCTGGAGGAGGAGTGACAGGGGCAGGAGAGGGGCATTCTCTGCTCCGAACGGGTTCTGCCTCTCTGTTCCCATTAGTGCCCCTTCTCAGCGAGGGCGACTCCATTGGGTATGGGGTGGGGGACAGAAAAGCTGGTCAGGCTCAGATAAGATGAACCAGCTCTGTCACTGCACATATGGGGAACGGAGGCTCAGAGAGGG
Organism: Murina feae; assembly: GCA_004026665.1. NCBI lineage: Eukaryota > Metazoa > Chordata > Mammalia > Chiroptera > Vespertilionidae > Murina > Murina feae. Next base: position 48,163 of record PVJC01000047.1, on the reverse strand, counting down.
GAGGTTTGCCTGGAATCCCTGCCGCGGTTCCCTCCACCGCTACAGGCTGCTCTGGCCCATCTCAAATGCTCATGTACATGGGACGCATCTACGTCTGTGGCCCACACACCAGTGGAAGGGTGTCTGCTACGCAGCCATGGCTGTCTGTGCCCGACCTGGCAATAGCGGTAGATTGGGGTGCTATGAATGGGTGCCTGGGGTGCTTTTTTATAGCACCAGGCATGTGCCCCTGAGGCCAGTGTCCCAGGGGCATGAACTAATTTCCCTCCCCCTTTCTCTGCCTTTTAAAAAATTATTATTATTGTTTAGTTGAACCTTGTGAGCTGGAGTCTCCTAACCCAGCGTGTGGCTGGTGTTCCCAGGCGGGGACAGCGGGCCCCACACCCTCAGTCCCTTCCAGCTCTGCCGGTCACAGACCCTAATGGTTATTAAACTGTTCCAACCCAAAAGGAAAGTTACTATCATTTTGGTCCGTGTCCGCCTTCCACAAAGAGAGGCCCCCTTTCCTGAAGGGGGAAAGGTGCCTCCCAGGCCCGGGCGCTGCCCAGGGTGGTGGGCCCCGGGCCCAGATGGTCTTCAAGGCAGAATGCTGGACCAGGGGCCATTTGGAGACTTGACTCCTGAATCCGAGGCCAGGCCAGGGTTCGAGGCCCGAAGTGGAGGGCGGGAGGCTGCCCCATTAAGAAACAGGAATGTGGCTTCATTTGCTCCATGTTAGAGGTCAGGAGAACAAGGCTCAGGGGCTATTCCAAGGTCACACAGCAGTGAGTGGCAGGGATGGGGGTCAAACTCTGGTCTTCAAGTCCCACGTGGGTGTGAACTAATTTTCCTCCCTCCTTTCTCTCCTTTCATTTTTTTTTTTTTTTTTGATAAATTTTTAATGAGCATCAACCATGTGTTGGGACCTTTGTAGGGCCCTTGACACAAAGAGAATTAAAACATAGTTACTACCTGCAAAAATACGGAGGGTCACCTGGGGCTTGAGGAAGTAATTTCCAGGCAGGTGAAGCGAAAGGTCACAGGCAGCCAGGACAGGCCCTGCAAAGGCCAAGGGGTGGGAAGCAGCCTGAGCAAGTGATGGCAGGAACTAGCAGCAGCTTGTGGGGCTGGAATGTGAGGAAGTGGCTGGAGTGCGAGGGGTAGCCAATTCACAGTAGTGTACAGAGCAAAAGGGATCAGAGGCTGTATTAATAGGAGTATGGAGTCTCCAGAGAGGGAGGTGAAACAGGCCAGAGCTGACCAGCGCAGACTTATAGTGCAGTGTGTTCTTCAGAGCAGCATCCTTGACCAGGCTGGGAGTCTGGAGCTCCTTCGGTGGGCAGAGACCTGGACTGGAGTGGGTAATGAGGGATGGGAAGAGCAAGCAAACTGTTTCGGGTTGTCAAGAGCCCATCTGTGCCCCCCAACCCCTGAGCATAGAATGCTCTTTGTATGGGTCCCTGAGGGCAGGGGCAGAAAGAAGGATCCACTCAAGGAACCTTGGAAACTCTTTCCTCATCCTGGGAGGTGTCCGCTTGGCAGCTTGAGTAGGAAAGATAGAGGGAAGGAAGCAAGGAGAGCCTGGGACCCCCCTCCTCTTTCTGCCCTGCGGCTTCCAGGGGCACCTCTGGGCATCCTGTAAGCTCTGTTTCCCCATCCTTGCTCCGAGTCAAGCTCTGTTTCCCCATCCTTCCTCCTCTGAGGCAGCAGGAGTCTGATAAACCAGTCTCCCCTAAGGTGTCAGTGGCTGAATCCCTGAGTTACAGGTTCCTAGCACACAAGGAGCCTTATCAATTGGAAGCTTCAGTCATTCACGGGAAATGTAGGGCTTTGTGACTGGCAGTTGGGATGCTGTTTGGGGGCCTTTCTCTTTCTCTGCCCTTCCCCATCCCCCGCTCCATCCTGGAGGTGCAGTGCTGGCTTCTCCTAGCAGTCCACCCAGGACAGGCAGGGTTTGAATCTTGGTCCATGGCTTCCCTCCGCAGGATCGCTCAGGAAGTTCCCAACTCTGAGCCTCTCCTTTCCCATTTGTAAATGGGCAAAGGTGACTCCCCTGTCTGGTGAATGGGGCTCACCTCTACTCCACACCTTCCCCAGAGCCTCAGGTCCTCCCTTCTGTACCCCTCACCTCCTGCCTCAAAGAGGTATTGCAGAGAGTGCCCAGGGGGCCAGAGACCAAGCTCCCAGTGGGAAATACAGATGGAGGAAGCCTGTGTGTGCGCAGGGCCATTTCCCACCAATTGGGGGCAGCAGAGTGAAGCAAGTGGACGCCTGGGTGGCTACTTCCAGAGGAGAGTTGAAGTCCCAGGGGTTTGTGGGCCCCCCTCCATCCTATGTCCCTCACCCCAGGGCCACAGGGAGCTGGCTGAGCTGAACAAACCCAGAGCCCACCGCTGGTTGGAGGGAACAGCTCAAGTCAGGGAGTACCTTGTGTTGGTGGCTGAACTGACTTGAGCCTGGGTTGACCAGAGAGCTGGGACTTCTGAAAGGGGACCTGTGTCAGGGACACTGGAGGGGACAAGGAGCCTAGGCAGCCTTGTGGCAGGAGGAGGGGCACAGGCTGAGGCAGGCCGATGTGCCACTGCCAGGCAGTGTCACCGTCCGGTGGTCGCCTGGCTGGGCCATTAGACACTCATCATGGTGATTCTTTGAAGGCTTGCAGGTGCTGTGCTCCATCCTCACCACTGCTTTGAGAGGAAGGAAGGAAGGCGTTCTAGCACAGTCGGGATGGTGGGTAGAGTCTGGACTTGAGCTGTGTAGCTGGGTTGGAGCCAGCTGTACCAGCTCTTTGCTCTGTGCAGCGGGGGATTGTAAGGCTCATTTTGCACAGTCCGCTGGGCTGGGCCCTGTGCTGAGCACTCTCCAGGCATCACCTCATTTAGTCCTCACAACCCAAGGGGCAAAGAACACACATCCCACTTTTCTAAGGTGACAAAATCAAGGCAGACGGAAAGTGAAGAACTTGCTGAAGATCACTCAGCCCATGAGTGTGGATTTGAAGGTCTCGCCGAGCCTGGTCCACAGCATGCAGCCCGGTCTCTGCCAGCCAGAGCTGTTATTCTCCGTTTTACAATTGAGAACACTGAGGCCCAGAGAGGGGCGGTGCATTGTCGAGGTCACTCAGCCATCCCGGGACAGAATTGGCATTTGAACCTGCATCTCCCCATCTTGTCCTGCCCCTGCCCCTGGCCTGGCCCCCACTGGTCGGAAGGCGTCTGTGCAGGGTGGACAGCACCCTTCTTCACCCCACCCTGCGTCCCTTGCAGGCCTGCCCCTCTTCCACCAGGAGGCTAGCTCAGATGCCGTCATGCCCCACCCCCCCATGGTATGAAAATAAAGTGATCGTCTCTGTCATATCAAGTGACATTTGGGTGGGGTTGCAGACATAATGACATCTGAGTCTTCAGGGGAGAACCGCTTGCCAAGCCAGGAAGCCCTCTTGCGGTGGCAGCCATGACATCTGTTTCCGACACGAGGCCCCACACTGGGATGAGTAACTTTTCCTGTGGCATGTCTAAGATGAGCTGTGATTTTTACTGCCCTGCTCCGGCACCTTAGATGGCTCCCAGGGGTGGGGTCCAGTTCCCTAGCATTTGAGGTGCCCCCCCATCCCCTGCCCCACCTGTCCTAACCTCCGTGCCCTCACACAGCTGACTCTGCCCCCCACAGTTCCTCCTCATTCCTCTGCCTCAAGAGCTCCTTCCCTGCTCCGTGCTCCCCCTGGACCCCAGCAGGCACCCCCTCCTCTAGGCCCCAGAACATGGATGCTGAGACTTAACCCTCTCCAGACCCGGGGACTTTCTCAAGGGCAGCTACTGTTTCTAATGTATCTGAACTCCAGGCATTGGGGCTGGGCACACAGAGGTGCTTGGGGGATGGAGGTGTGTGAGAAGCAGTGGATGAATAAGCGAGTGCAGGGTGACGAGAAGCGAGGCGGGCATCTAGCTCCTCGTTGCTGAGAGCCCCACACCTTTTGTCTTGGGAGGAGAGGTCAGGACAAGTCACCCAGACCACCACCCGGTGGCAAAGTCCAGTAAGGACACCAGCCCTTGCCCTGAAATTGACCTTTACGCCACCCATGGGCTCCCATGATCCCTCAGGGCAGGACTCCCAGGTGAGCCTGGCCTGCAGATAGTAAATCACCCAGGAGCAGAAATAGCCTATAAAATCCTCTTCTAAAACAGTGCGTTTTGTATCCTGTAGTGAAAGGGCTTTTAAAAGCACTGCTCACTCAGGTGGATTTATGGGGCTGCTGCCCGCCTCTCTCCTCTCCCTCCCGCGAGTGTTTGCAGGTCTCCGGGACTGGAGCACCCTGGGGTCCTGGTGCTCCCGCTGGCTCTTGGTGCAGGGAGAAACAGGATTACATCTCTTCCCTCCCTGCCTTGCTGGTCTGGATTGGCTGGGTACCTGGGAGGACAGGGTGGGGCCGCCTGACCCAACAGAAGCTCCTTATGGCCCAGCACAGAGCTGAAGTCCCACTATCAGTCCTTTTCCTCCAGCAAGTTGTTGTCCCCAGAAGTTCCTTCCCATTTTTTGTCATCAGCCGGGTCACCATGGAGGAGAAAGATGCCAGTTCAAGCTGGAAAAGAGTTAGAGATCAGCTAACCAACTCCCTCATTGTACAGATGGGGAAACTGAGTCAGGCTAACATGCTTGCTCAGAGCCTCCTAGGGCAGCGATGGGATTCTAGAAGAGCTTGGGCTCTGGGTGCAAGCAATCTGGGTTAGACACAGCCCTGTCTCTTCCTGGCTGTGTGGCCCTGTGAAAGTAGCTTGACCTCTCTGAGCCTCCATTCTCTGATCTGCACATTGGGTTGTGAGAATTAAATGATATAAGCCGCATAAAGCTTTAATACCATGCCTGAAGCTTAGCGCTTCATAACTATATCTGGCTCACTCTTAGCACATTGGAACAGGCTTCACTATTATTAATTAGCAGAGCTGAAACCAGATTTCCTGGCTCTGAGCATGGCTTTTTTTTTTTTTTTGTCACTCTGTAGGGTGGCCTCTGCTGAGAGCGTTCACTCATTACAGAGTGCACAGAGCACAGGTTTTGATGGGGAGTAAGTACTGAAATCAGTGAGTCACCCTGGGAAGACTGGCCTGGTAAGGGGACCTTAGTGACAGGGCCTGGAGGGAGGCAGAGGGAGAAAGGGGTGAGGCTCCCTGATGGAGTCTGTTTCCCTGCAGCCGTGTGGCCCTGGTGCCAGACTCCCCACCGAGAGGTCAGAGCTGGCCGAGGGCTTAAGAGCTGATGGAGTGTCTGTGGCATCCAGACCTCTGAGATGGGCTGATTATGCTAAGGCTGGTGGAAGATTTACAGAGCAGTGAGTCACTGCCTGGCTGCTCTGGGCTATCACGTCCCTGCCTGGACCACAGGAATGTGTGTCTGATTTCTGGTCACTGATGCTACCCAGTCCTGAGCACTGGCAGGTACCAGGAGGGCCTCTGCCCAGGAGGGCCCGTCCCACCTTCACACCTCACCCTTTTCACAACTGGGCACCTTCCCACCTCCTCTAGACTCTCAGGGTTCCTTAAGGGCCCCCTTTGCCTGGCCATCCTCTGCAGGGGTTATGCTAATGTCATAAACCTGGCTTTGGTGTGTCACTCGGAGGTCAGAGGGACCTGTGATCACTGCAGCAGCCTCTGAGGCTGTCAGGTTCGCTGCTGTCCTCACCAGTGCTCGGCTGTGCTTCTGCCTGGAATGCCTGTGTGTGGCTGCCCTGCACGAAGTAACCTTGGCAAGCTCACCAGATGGACCCCACGTGGGAACCCTTAAAAAGCCTCCCAGGTCCCATTCTCTGCCTTCCTCCTTTCTCTTTTACACCATATTGTTAATCCATTCAGGAAATCTTTATGGCATACCTGCCAGGTGTTCAGCTCTGGGACCCTGGCTGCCGTGGCCCCCACCATCCTGTGGGAGATACAGACATTAAGTAAATATACAATTACAACTCTTCCAGGCAGTGGGAACAGCTTGTGCTGCGGTGGCCCCCACCATCCTGTGGGAGATACAGACATTAAGTAAATATACAGTTACAACTCTTCCAGGCAGTGGGAACAGCCTGTGCAAAGGCCCTGTGACAGGAGAAGCTGGCAATTCCAAAAGTCGCATTGAAGAGAGGAACTGGAGCGCAGGGTCAGTAGCATGTCATAAGGGACCATAGGCCTCATAAATGAGTGAGGCCTTTATCCCAGGAGCCCTGGGGAGCTGTGTAAGGAGGTGGAGCTGGTCAGTGGTAAGATCTGATCTGCTTTTTTAAGGTTCCTTCTAGATGCCCTTGGAGAATGAACGGAGGGGGGTAGGGGGAGAGGAGGATGGCAGGGCTAGAGGTAACAAAAGCAGTGAGGAGGCCCCTGCAGGTGTCTGTGAAGGTCTAGGCCTGCCTTTCTAGCTGAGGGCAGAAAGCCGGCTTTCTCAGGGCCCAGCACATGGCGAGGCTCAGGGGACACGCCCTGGGTGAGCTGTGGACCAGCACCCTGCCTCGTCAAAAGAGATGTGGGTCTTAGAGATGGTTTCCGTTAACTCTTGCTTTCTGTTTCCTTCTGGCTCATGGCTAGCTGGCTCCTGGTGGTTAAAGTCCAAGCCATAAAAAAATGAAAAATGATGACAGTGCCAATGATGATGGTAGTAGCTAGCATTGACTGTGTGCTGGGAAACGGGCTAAATTCTTTACATGTGTGATCTCATGTAAACAACCTGTGGTGGCTGCCCTGTCCTCATTCTACAGAAGGGGAAATGGGTCAGTCGGCCAGGTCACTGGCCTAAGGCCCAGAGCCACAGGCAGTGGAACCCGTGGCTCCCCTGCTTCTCAGAGTGAGGGAGGAAGCCTTTGCATTCTACATGGGATTCCTAGAGACTGAGGTAACCCAAGCACCTGGTAGCTGAAGTGTGATGATGGCAGAGAAGAAATATTTGGGGCAGGGGTCCCTGGCTCTGAACAGCCTGCTGGGCTGCAAGACTCTGAGAAACCTCATGTTCAGGGAACTGCGAGGACAGCTTCCAGGGGGTGAGAGGAGCAAACGGGTCATCCTCAGAGAGGGGCACAGGGTAAGGCCCTGCCCGCAAAGCAGGGGGACTGGGAGGTCACCAGCATGGGCTTCCAGCTCTGAGGTCACCCCAACACTCTCCCTTCCATCCCTTTGTGGTTGTGAACATGAGCCCGGTGGGCCTAATGACGGCTGAGTGTGTGTGTGTATTTGTGAGCTTGTATTTGCACGCTTAGCTGTGCGTTTTGTGGTGGTGTAGGTGTGTGTTGGTTACCGTGCACTTGTGTTTCCACGGTGAGGGTGATGGGGAGACTTGTATGTTTACACATGCATTTCTCGGTGGTACCCTCCTCCGCTCCCATGCCTGTGTGTCCTTGAACTTGTGTGTTCTCCTGGCCCTGCACATTTGTCCATGTGAATATGTTTAGGTGTCGTTATCCGGGTACTATTTTAATTCAGGAATGATCCTTGAGTGTCAGGCCCCACTCCCTCCTGGCTCTCATGGCCATGAGTTGGTTCTCTGAGTGACCCAGGCAGTCTGTCTACCTTCTCTGGGTAGGGAAGAGTATGGAGGCCTTACATTCAAGGGCACATTGGCAAGGGGTGAAGGAGTCCTTTATGGGTATAGGATGGCCTGTAAATAGATGGCCACCAGGAAGGCAGCAGCTTAATCCTGGCTTAACTTGTGGTTCCTGTTTCACCTGTCACAGTGTCTGACATTCCACCATGAGTGAGTCATTCCCATCTCTTTGATGATGCATACCTCCCAAAGGAGGAGGCCAGGAGGCCTGAGGGCTTGCTGAGGGTGGAGCCCCAGGAACAGAGAAGGAGGGAGGAAGAATCCAGCATCTGAAGGACTCCTGAAGCTGGAGAATTCACTGGTCCTGGCGTGTGGGTGGGAGAGCCCAGCTGTGGAAGGCAGGTGCTCTAGCTTTACAGAATCAGTTAGTTATCCGCTCTGGAAAGGAGCTTGGCCATCACTCAATCCAGCCCTCGTGGTAACAGATGGGAAGACTGAGGCCTAGAAAGAAGGCCTTGAAGCGTGGGGTGCTGGGTGAGGAGAGGGTGACTCTGGGCAGATCACTGCCCTCTGGGCCTCAGGTGCCTTGTCTGTACCATGTGGACATTGTCCTGATTGCTCCCATGAGCCCTCCTGCCTCTCACCCTATGACTCTGGTAGCAGGACTCCTCACTGCCCCCAGTCCCTTCCCAGACAGAGCCTGTGCCCAGGTGGAGTGAGGTGTCCCTACCAAGGGGTCTGCCAGGGTGTCCAGTCTGCCTGCCAGCCTGTGTGCCCCACAGATCTCCTCTCCTGGGGTGATATCTGGATGGGATCTTCCCCTCCCTTTCCTGTTTACTTGGGGGGTGCTGTTGGCATTTGCACAAAGCCCCAGAAAGATACTGAGAGACTCGACCTCTGCTTGGGTGCCAGCCTTGGAACTGGCAGAGGGAGGGCTCATGAGGTGAGGTGCTGCCACCATCCTGAGCACTGCCTCAGCGGCCCCGGGTGGGCAGCCCCAGTCTCACTGGCAGGGCAGGCCATCCATCCATTTGCAGTGACCTAGGGTTCGTTTGCTAAAAGGGGAGTAGATGGTGGAGCTGGGGGAAGGGACTCACCCTTCATAGAGCATTACTGTGAGCCGGGCGCAGCGCTTGATGCTTTACATTCAGGCGAGAAAGTGGCCCAGAGACCAGTGGTGACATGCAGCTCCCAGGCGCCCAAGTGCTGGTGCTGGAATGCAAACCCCTAGGTGCCTCCTGGTCAGGGAGGAGGATGGGCCTGGCTTCCCTTTCCTGAGGCTCCAGGTCCTCACTTGTGAGTTCCAGGCACTCAGTGAGGGAGCACACCTTCCCTTTGTCCCCCGCCCCAGAGGCCCAGCACAGTCCTGGGGCTCGGTGGAGGGAAGATGGGCTGAGCTGTCAGCTCTCCTTCTGGCCTTTGACTTAGATGTATGCACGCTTGCGTGTGTGTGTGTGTGTGTGTGTGTGTGTGTACAGGTGCATGTGTAAGAGGGAACCACCCTGCCCCACCCTGCCCATGCCATGGGCTAGAACTCTCCTGGTTACACTCCTATCAGCTCTGCCACTGGGCAAGTGGCTTAACTTCTGTGAGCCTCCATTTACCCACTTGAAAACCGATACACTCTGAATTCTGAAGCGCAGTTTCCCAAGGAGTCCCGGGAAGAGGCATTGGGCCCTCCTTGGGACGTGCAGCGGGTGTCGGGGGCAGAGCGACTTGCAGAGCTGGAGCACGGTCACTGGTCATTTATCATCATCATCATCGCTTGGAATTGACTGAAATGGGTGAGTGCAGAAATTGTGTGTCTGGGATTCTGAAAGGCCCTTGAGAAAGTCTCAGAACATCCCGGAGAAGGAGCTGGGCTGTGGGCCCGGCGCCAGGATGGTGGCGTAGTGGCTGGAACGGGGGTGAGGGAGCTGCTGAGAACTGGGGCCCTTCCAGCCGGAGACCCACAGACTCCTTTCCTCCAATCAGATTGCCTTGCACTTTGGTCAGTGGCACAGACGAAAGCCAGGGGTCCTCTGGGTCAGGCTAGTGGGAGAACTTCCAAATGGGCAGCGGGCATTCACAGCTGGCAGCACCCAAACACCGGATTGGACTGGGGGTGGGGGAGACATGGCACCAGGCAGCAGCCTCGTGCAAAAGCCTCTGGGGCCTGAATTGACCTCAGTCAGTGACAGCTGTCTGAGAAGCACAGGGAACTCGGCTATGGGAGTGGAGGCAGAGCGCCCCATCTGGGGAGGGCGGAGGCTCGGTTCCCACGGACTGCGCGGGGCTGTGCGGGCTCCGCGCTGAGCTTGAGACATCAGTGCCTGCCCTAGTGAATGGGAGCTGAGGCCACCACCTGAGCAGCCCGTCCCAGTTCTTTGTATCTCCAGAGACTCTGTGAGGTGTCTTAAAAAAAAAAAAAAAAAAGCACTTGTTTAAAAAAGTTAAAAACTACCGAACTGGGTGATAGCTTGTAACTCCAGCCTCACTTTGCAAGCATGCTCATTCCTTTACTAGGCATGAATGACATCAGGCCACCATCAAGCTTCTCAGATTGCCAGACAGACTTCCCACCTGTGGTGGTCACATACCTTCTCAGAGCAAAAATCGGCGGTTGCACTAGAGCTGCAGGATTTAGGTAGTTTATGTGTGCCACAAGAGGAAGAAGGTTGAAAATCACTGTACTAGAGGCAACATCAGTGATGATAATAATAAAGCTGGCAACTACTATGTTTAGTTGCTTAATAGTTACCGTTTTACTGGTGATCTCTTACCTCCTTTAATCCTTCCCACCCTGTGGATGTCATTAGCCCATTTTTATAGACAGGGACACAGGCTCAGAGAGCTCTAGTAATTCGCACGCCCCCCCCCCCCCGCCCCCTCAGCCCTTGTTTATCAGAATTAAGATTTGAACACAAGTAGTGGGAGAGGACTTGTGCTGGGAGCGATCAGCAGGACCATCTTATACAGTAGGTCCTCGGGTTACATGGGAGATCTGTTCCTACGGTGCGACGTAACGTGATTTTCACCGTAAGTCGGAACCCACCTACATAAGCACCTGCGTCACTCACATGGAGCACAGACACAGCAGTAATGAAGTGAAACAGTGAAAAAAAATTTAAAGGAAGATAACAATGGCAAATAAATAATAAAAAACATAAAACACATATGTGCATACGTTGAAATGACGGAACTTTTTTTAAAAATAAATAAATGGGAGATGGCGACGTAACCATGAAACAATGTATGCCGAGTCCGATGTATCCCAAGGACTGTCTGTATAGGATATGTGTCCTGGAGGAGGTGGGATAAAGTCAGGCCCTTTGGATGTGGAAAGAGGGGGGTCCAGAGCTTTATCTGTCCTATGTAAGCCTCACTGCAGTCCCCACCCATTGCACAGAGAAGTGAGGGCCTGGCCAGCCATCCCCTGGGGGGTCTGTGGAGCCCGAGTTGAGCCCCGTTTGCCTTCCTCTAGCTCCCAGCAGGCTCGGGTGCAGTCTTAGAACCCGTTTCACTTAAAAGAAGGAACATGATTTTCCCACTGCCCCTCACTAAAGGTTGACTTGGGTCTAGAACAAGATTTTCTGTCTGGAAGACCGCCAGTCTCTCTTCCTGAGTTCAGGGCTGCAGCTGCCTCCAGAAGGGACAGGAGAAAAGGCTCAGCTTCCTTCGTCCAAGCACTGAGTGAGGAGCCACCTCGGGCCCTCCACCCCACGAAGAGGTCAGTAAGCAAGCTGTGAGGCTGGCCAGAGCAGGGCACTGGACTAACCTTTGACTAACCTTGCTATGTGACCTTGGTGCCTCATTCACCCTCGCAATGCGTTCTTTTGGATTGGAGTCTCCTTTCGGCTGTGGCTTTCTGGGGTGATGAGCATTTGTTAAGCCTGCCATAGGCAGGGACATGAGCTGAGGCCTCTGAGGGACACAGTGTGGTGGGAGTGAATGGGGGTCCTCCCCGTTCTCCTAAAGAATCACCCTCCCCATCATCTGAGCTCTCTGGCCTCTTAATCTGTATATTGCTCACCTCCTAGCATTCATGACCATCTTGGTCACTGTGTCTGACACATAGTGAGTGGGCTTTACTAAATGGTGAATGAGTGACTGTTACTGAGAGTTTGAGTCCCTAAGGTCATGGTCAGTTGGGAGACTGCTTGTCAGAAGAACATTAAGTGTCACCTTAGGAAAGGTGGGGAGAGGAAGTGACACATGTCTCACTCAATCTCCTAGGAGGGAGAAAAAAATTTTTTTTCACTAAAAATATGGGTAAAGCTGTCAGTATTGCTACATAATAAGCAACATAAATTTTGAAACATGTCTTGCGGTTCTTAGTGCCACATGAGTGTAAAAATGGTAAAATTTCCATCAGTGTAGAAAATAAAAAACAAGAAAAAGTACAAACCCACTGGGGGAACTTGCTTGACAGCAACACCTGTTCGAGAAGAACCCATCCAAGTTAAGCAGGTGCATCTCCCCTCCCCCCATACCTGGCAAGAGGCCAAGATTTGGAGAGTCCAGAGCTTGGGTTCCTGTCTTTGTGCTGTGTTCCCCCGAGAATCTAATGTCCCCTGATCCTCCACCATTCGTGATTCCTCTGCATTGGGCATTGCCCTATGGGTGACCCCTCAGGTTTAGGGTCCCTCCTGCAGCTAACACCTGAGAGATACCTGGTGAATTGCAGCTGGTGAGAGCATCTCCGTGGGTGGGTACTCTGAGCTGCAGAGGTGAAAGGCATTTGGAGTCCATGGCCCGAGGAGCCTTCTGGATGAGGTGGAATGTGCAGAATTCTGACAGGTAGCTCAGGGATAGGTCTTCCATGTGTGTGAGAGGTCGAGTGGGAGGGAAAAGTAAGGAGAGAAAGGAAAAGGTAAGCTTGGAGAGGGTGGGCAGAAGCGGGGATCCTGTGGGAAAAGCTCTGGCTTTAGGTTGGGCTGGAAGCTGGGTGTCCTTGGGAAAGTCGTTTTACTTCTCTGAGCAAGGTTTACCGTCTTCATTGTTTTTTTTTTTTTTTTTTGGTTTGTTGTTTTTTTCTGTGTGGGCGATGAGATGATGTGTACAACCAATGTTTGACCTTGTCATGTCCAGGGTGCTGAGGCCATAAAGAGGGGCAGATCCCGCACAGGGCATGACCTATAGCAGATGTCCACCTTTTCCCCTGGACCAGAGAGGGCCCCTAAAACTACCCTCTATTGTGTGATGGGTGAAATGTGATGTTCAGATCGTGTACAGATAAGTTAATATCCCATTCATCTGGAATTGAGGCCGGGGTGATGAAGCCCCGGAGCCCTCCCGGATAAATTCTCCCTCAGGGAATCTCCCCCCAAACCCCAGTTTTCTTCCCCTTCCAGCATCCTGTGTGTTCCAAGTTCAGAACACCCCAGGCTGTGGCCCCTTGAGTTTCCAAATCTACCTATTCTTTTATTAAGAGAGAATGCCTGTCTCGCTATTGGGCTAGGAGTTCTTGGGGCTGGAGGTGGGATTAAGCTCTGTCCTGAGTCCAGGGAAGTCTGGTAGATGGAGGAATGGCTTGAATACCCGCCCCCCAGCTGAGGTCTGCCATACTCCTCCCAGGAGCAGGCCCCTCTCCACCATGAGTCATGAATGGGCCCAGGCAGCTGTCCCTCTAGAAGGCCCCCACATCCCTGGGGCCTGGCTCCCAATCTTGAAGCATGCGATGGCGATCCTCAGCCCCTTGGCTCCTCTCCCTGAGCTAGGCACTTAGGGACCCTGAACCCGAGGTGGTTGTCCCAGCTGGGATGCTATGACTTCAGCAAAGGGCCAGTGATGGTCATCCACAGAAGGAAGGGCACCCAGGTTAAGGGTCCAGGTGGCTAGGGTAGCCTGCCGGCCCCTGGAGGACGTCCCCCCGGCTCGCAGAGCCTCAGTTTCCCCGATCGGTGTAACCAGGGCTGTGTGGAGGAAGGCACTTTGTCAATCTGGAAAGGTGTGGGAGGCGTGGATTTTTCAAGATGGGTGGGGGGTGTGACCTCGTTTCCGGTAGAGGTGAGCCGACCGGCCGCCCAAGCCCCCGGGGGTCCCCGCCCCTCCGCAGCCCCGCCCCCTCGTCCCGGGTCCCAGGCGCCCAGGGAGACGGGGGGGGGGGGGGGGGGGGGGGGGGGTCGGGCAGCCTCGGCCGCGGCCGGCGCGACTCGGCTCCGCGTCGCCATGGCAACAGCGGCTTAGGGGCGGGGGCGATGTGGCGGGCTGGGCTGGGCTGGGCTGGGCTGGGCCGGGCGGGCGGGCGGGCGGCGCGGGGTGGGCTGGGCCTCGCTGCGCGGGCCGGGCCGTCGGCGCTCGGTCGGCGGGCGGGCGGCGCGGGCTGCGAGCTGCTGGGGCCGAGCCGGAGCCCGCGCCCGCCCTCGGCCGCGCGGCCGCCCGAGCCGGGGCGCGGGTCCCGCGCGGGTCCCGGGCCCAGCGCCGTCGCCGCGCTAACCCCGCCTCCCCTTCCCCTTCTTGTCGCCCCGCGCGCAGGGCTTCCTCAGCCGCCGCCTCAAGGGCTCCATCAAGCGCACCAAGAGCCAGCCCAAGCTGGACCGCAACCACAGCTTCCGCCACATCCTGCCGGGGTTCCGGAGCGCCGCCGCCGCCGCCGCCGCCGCCTCCGCCGCGGACAATGAGAGGTGAGCCCGCCGCCGCCGCCCGACCCGGCCTCCTCGCCCGCCGCCCCGGGATGCGCCCCGGAGGGCGCGGGGACAAAGCGGGAGCCGGCGCCGGAGCGCGCTGGGAGCGGGAGGGTGCGCCACGCCGCCCTCCGGCAACTTGTGGGGCCACCGCGGACGGGGGTGGGTGCGACGGGTGGGCCCTGCTCTTGCCCACCTCCCCCGGGGTGAGGCCGGGCAGCAAGTGCCCTCGGCGAGAAGTCCTGCCTCGCCTTGCCGAGGTGGGCATTGTTTCCCGGGCGCTGCGGTGCCCGGAGCTGGGGACAGAAGTGGCGCCTCCATCCACAGGACTCACCCTCCCCGCCCCTGGAGCCCCTGGGTGTCCGATACAAAAGGCATTTTCTGCTGGGTTTTGCCGAAACCCAGTGGTGAGGGAAAAGGCGAACATCTGGCGGGGAGGAGCAGGGGGCTGGGCCGCCGAGGGGGCACATCTGCGCTAAGTAGGGCGCACGCTCTTCTGGGGGCGGGGGGCGAGCAGAGCGGCAGTGCCGGGGTCCTGAGCTCAGCGCGTCGCCGGAGGCTGTGGAAGAAGGGCCTTAGCCTCTCCAGTCTGGGCAGCTGCTTCCCTCCCTTACCTCTCCACTCCCAGGGGTGTCTCCTGTTCCCTGTTTCCTTTTCCTGGGCAAGCCAGGAGCAGGGTGTGGAAATTCCAGGGGGAGGTGGCCTGTGGGCCCGGGGAGGAGGAGGGAGAGGAGGTAGCTGAGCCTGCCCGGAGTCCCCCGGAGCTGAGCAGGCTTCAGCTCGCAAGGGCAAGCCATCCTGTCCGCCTGTGGGGGCACTGGGCAGGCAACAGCCCCCCGGGGCCCAGGTCACACTCCTTGAGCCCTGCCAGCCACCACACCTTTCCACTTGGGCACAGGTACAGTGATGGATTGTGGTGCCAGTTAGAACGTGTCCCTCCCTGCTCAGCTAGTGGAGGTGAAAGGACGGGCAGGCACCATTCAGCTCCACATCTCAGGCCGCTGGCATCTGCCTTACTAGGGCTGTGCCTTGTGTGTGATCAGCGAGTAGGGGAGGCACGGGAGGAATGAAAATGTGTTTCTGCTGCCCCTTAGTTCCAGCAAGGAAAGGAGTACAAGTTATAGCCCAACTCCTACCCAAGGGTGAGTGACTTTAACTGACCCCTAGCATCTTTCCGGGGAGTCGCCCCAGTAGAATTACTAGATCTTTAATTTCTACCAGCCGAGAGCTGCTCTTCCCAGGGCATCCTACGCTGCCTGCAGCTGGCTTCCTGCCCCAGCTGCCAAGCCTGGCCGGAGGCAGGACCCTCAGCCTTTCTCTGATGGCCATGATGCCCCAGGGGACCAGGCGTGCCGTGGCAGGCAGATGCAGCCAGGCCAGAACTCAGTGCTGGGTGCAGCCACTGCGTCTTTGAAAATCTCGCTTCCCATCTTTGTTATTGTCTCGGAGTCAGGCCACCGGGTTTGCTGCCTTCCTCCCTGCGCTGGGCCCCGCCTCCGGCTCTCTCCCCCAGGAACATGCCTTTCTCTGCGCTTTCCTTGGCGGGGGTCAGGACCCTCTGCACCCGCATGCGGGGGCTTGTGTACGTACCCCGTTTTGTGTGCATGTGTTGATTGTCGGGGAGCAGGAGAGACGGCAGGCAGTCTGGCCTCTGAGTGTGTCTGCCCTCCCGGGAGCAGACAGCATGCATGCCATGTTTACCTCCTTCCCGTGGAGAGCCTGCACCGAAAAGCTGGTGAACGCTTGGCCGGCAATCCTGGCTAGAGGTTGGGGCATGGCCGAGATGCCCTCGAGCAGGTCGTGTCCAGCTTGGCCTCAGGTCAGCATTGTCAAATGCTGGAGGGGCTCGGAGTGGGGGGTTGGGAGTGAATTTATTTAAGCCCATCTCTAGAAATGGTGGTAAACGGTAGTGGTTGGAGCAGAATGGCAGTGGCAGTGGTGTGGAATTGTCTTATTGATTTCTATAAACAAAATCTGGCTTGGTGGCTGCTCTGGCACAGGAGATTTCCTAAGGACGGGCAGAGAGACTGAGTTTGAAATCTCTCTTCCCAGCCTTGGAGCTGAAATGGGCTTGGCTAGGACTGGGGTCTCCTGTTTCGCTGCTTTGGTTAGAAATAGACTCATTGGCTGCTGCTGGGATGGATGGGCAGGCGTTTCTCTGGGGCACCTCCTGGAGTCATATTTGCAGTTGAGTGAGTAAAAACGACTATGGTGACCCAGCTCCCACAAAGCTCTCGGTCAAACCTGGGTGAGTGAGGTACCTCCCTGTACTCTGACTTGGTGTGGTTGTGCTGTTGAAGGCTGGGAGGACAGAAAGGCTGCCTTTGGCTTGGTTTAGGAACTAGGAGGGTGTTGAATTTGGCTTCATGGGACCCCCACTGGGCTGCCACGCCTTCTGCTGGGGAGAGGGGAGTACATAGATGCCAGTCTCCGGGATGTGAGTGGGAAGAGGGTGGGGCTTCTAGGTGACAAGTGTGAGCCCTGATCCCTGTGGCCTCCCCACGTAGACAGACAGCACCGGGCACTTGGGGGCGGCCACTTGGGTTCTGACTTTGGATAAACCTGTCTGCTTTATAGCTGTTGAAGTGGTTTTGTTGCATTCTGTCTATGCTCTACAAACTGCTATGTAGGGAAGGTTAATTTTTGCACTGGAATTCTCTTACTTGGAGATGGAAACCTCCCTGGGCTCCCTGGGAAAGGAACCTGCTCCAGGTGTGGCGACACTGAGGCTGGCTGGTTGGGGGAGAGGGCTGATGTCTAATTATGAGGCTGGGGTTAGGCCAGCCAGGGCTTGGTGGGCACACTTGGGTCCTGGGGGGGTGGGGGTGGGGTGGTCCTTAGGGCTACAGGACAGGCTTGAGCCTTTGTATTCAATCCCCTGAAGTGGCCAGGGGGAGGTTCCCAGCTAGTCTCCAAAATCCCTGGGCCCCTAGACTCTCATTTCTTCTTTGGAGATTTTGAAAATAAGCACCAAGGACAGGTAATCATTTCTCCGGGATAACTGAAATGAATGCTGCTCAGAGGCTTTCCAGGTGGAAGGTGTGCTGGCAAAAGCATTTTTGTTTTGCAGGCTGGAAATGTTGCCGCTTCATTTACAAGGCTATTTTAATGTGGGTAAAAGCGGTCCAGGATGTGGTGGTTCTGCCTTCCCAGAAGATAATTTCCAAGTCACTCGTTTATTTATTAATGTTCCTGAGTAGCTAGGAGGGTCAGCTGGCAATATGGTGCTGTCTTCATCCCTTTTCTCCCTGACACTGTTTCTGGGTGACCCTGCCCGCCCCCCCCCCCCCCCCCCGCTGGGATTATGTCCTCTCTGGCTCTCTACCTATTCACCTACACCTATAGTTATTCTGCAGTGATTGTAACCCCCTTCCCACTCTTCCAGTGTAGAGCTTATCGAATAAACGTGGGCAGCCCAGGTGCAGGGATGCAAAGCTGCTGTGTGAGGAGTTAGAGATGGATTATCCCTCCCAGGAATTGAGTTCCCATACCTGGGAGTTATTAATGGTGGGATTCTCGGCAGCGTGAGACTAGGAAGGGAGATACTGGAAGTTTCAGGTGTGGGCTTTCAGGGACCCTCTGCTGGCCCTGAGTAGGTAGGAATTGGTTCTGCCACTTGGGGGTGAGGTAGTCCCCGGAGGGGGAGAGGAAGCTTGATGAGGAGCAGGGAAAATGGAAGACGGGATCTGTTTTTCTGCATTAGTGTTGGCAGTAGGTGCAGGAGGGGCTGGGCATCCAGGCCTGGTTTTTCTTGCCTGCTCTCCTTCCCCTACCATAGACAGTGCCTGTTCTCTGCCTTCCCTTGGGTGACTGTACAGTATAGATGGTTTCTAGGCATAATGGGAGGTTTGCGACTTTTGGATTTGAAGCCAGGCTTTCCTGAAGCAAGTCACTTAACTTTTCTGGGTCTCGCTTTGCACATCTGTAAAATGGGCCTGATGGTAATGTTGGTGGAAACATTAATCTTAATATATTCAGCACATATTTAATAGGGGTTGTCTGTCCTGTTCAGTGCTATTTCCTTTGCAGCTAACACTGGGTTTGCACATTTCATTTAAGTATTTCTAAAATTTTAGTCAATAAGTAATAGCATGCAAAAGAGGCTAGACTAGCATGTTTCAGGCTTTCAATAAACGGTTAATATTGGTTGGGAAAAGTCACCTCTTCTTGGTAAGCCTCAGTTTTCTCATCAACAACATGGGAATAAAAACAAGTAATCCTGAGGTGTTATTTCAAGGTTCAAGGGCGATATCAGATGTTGCTGTCCCTTGTAAGGTGAAAAGGGCTCTAAAGAGCGTCATTATTACCTTGAACAAGTGTAATAGAATGACCTTGTTCCTGGGCAGAGTGACCTTTGTTCCTTTACACCTGGGGAAGCAAACCTCTTCTATATGTGTTTTAAAAATCGGTTTTAAAAGTTACATCTTATGTTGGATCATACTTGTTTTTAATCATTTAGGCATTTAGGTTACCTAGCTTTTATTAAAATTAATACTGGTATTTAAACCCTTGAATATTTATCTTTGTCTACTTCTTGATTGTTTCCTTAGGATAAGGTCTAAGAAATGGAATTATTAAGCCAAAGAATAGATAGAAACGCCTCCCACTGAAAGCCTGCAATAATTGACACTCCCCCAGTGATTTTTGAGATGCTCGTGAGCACCTGTTTCCTCACACCCTGAAAAACATTTTGGCGTCATCATTAAAACAATCTTTGTTGCTTGAATAGGCAGAAAAAATGATATTTGTTATTTGCATTTCTTTCCTTGCTAGTGATTGAATATTGTTTTCTGAGTTTAATGGCCAGAAGTGCTTTTTCTTTTGAGTCTTGTCTGTTCCTGTCCTTTGCCTTCTGACAAGCCCCTGGCAGGATTTTTGGTTGCTTTGAATGCCCTCCCTCTGCTCTGAGAGGCCCCATGTAGGTGGATCTTTGTTAAATGGGCCTCTGCCTTCTGAGAGGTATGGCAGGGAATTCATTAATTATCTACAAGGAAGGCTCTCAGCTCTCTCCTCTCCTCCCCTTCCCCTGGCCTCTTCATAAGGGAATCAGATTTAATTCTTAATCCGATAATTATCTTAACGAGGTCTGGCACATGCTAGTACACAGCACTTGGAGAGGTCTTCCGCCCTACTGAGTAGTGGGCGGTGAAAGCACTGTTAGATTCAGGGAAACTGAGGTACACAGTCAAAGGCATGGAGGTAGGACTGTCACAGAAGCCAGGCCTTGCCTCCAGGTCCTGACCGCCTGCAGTATTGCGCTTGGAGCCCCGTGGGCACCTTTGGCAGCAAGGCTGACCTGAGCCCCACACACGAGCAGGTGATTCTGAGCCTCATCTCCAGAGAGGGAGGGGGAAGCCACAGAACACGACTCGGACGTAGAGAAGAACCAATTTATTTTTTGCCTTCTCATTTTTATCACCCTCCTTTTAGATCTGCAGCTCCCTCGTGTATCTTCCAGAGATCCGAGCCGGGCAATATTTTTAGGAACGGTGGAAATTAGCTAGTGAGAATGTGATCAGCCCCAGGCTGGGGTTTCAAAGACTAGAGAACCTTTCTCTGTACCGGCATCTGTAGATATATGTATGTCTGGGTGTGCACATTTGTGTATGTCTTGCAAGTGCACACCCGCCCTCATGAGTGTTGTGTGTACGCTATATGTAAATACCCTGTACATGCCTGTGCATTGGAAATGAGTAATGACATGTAAAATGTTTGGAATAGTGCTTGGCACTTGATGTTGGGTTGGACCATAGGAAGTGGCTGTTTTTGTAGGTCAAATGTGGGCATATGTTCAATCTAATAAGTGCTCAGTAAGTGTTGACTACCATTATTATTATTGTATCTGTTTATTCTCTGTACATGTGTGTAGAGTATGTTCTGTGTTTGAGCTCTCACATGTGCATTTCTGTGTGCAGTTTCTGTCTGGGTGTGTGGCTGTGACAAACCGCCCACCTTCTTGGGGAGAACCTTCCAGGGCTCAGCATATACCTGGGCCGTCAGGACAGCAGCCCTCTTGCTTAATTCCCTTTAACCTTCAGGTGCCAGCAGAGCCCAGGCTGGGGTGTCAGGCCTGAGGGGTGCCGTGAGGCCCGTCACATTCTCCCCAAGTAACTCTGCCTATTTCTAAGCCCCATGTCTGAGGACATGCAAATCGACTCTTTAATGGAATCCCTTTGCAAAATATTACTTGAAGCAGAAAGTTAATTACCAGGCTCTAATGAATGGCTATTTTAGAAGGCCACAGAAGAGATCCTAAGGAGACTGAAAAGGCAAGAAGGAAAACATCCAGCTCCCCTCCGGAGTGCCCGGCGACTCCGTCCCAGGTGGCAGAGCACACTTGGCCTCTCCCTGCCTGCGCTGCTGCCCATTCCCCTGTGATTGGCTAAGGGGGAGTGAAAGGCTCCCTTTGCATGAAGACCCTCTGGTGTCCTCTGAGGGGTGGCCTGGGTGCATTCCCACCTGAGGGTGGGCTGTGTGAGTAGCTGTGGATAGGAAGCCTGGACGGAGGCAAGGCTGTACCGCCTTACCCCCCCACCCTCTTCCAGGCCTCTGAGGCCTCTGCAGCCAGATGACACACCCAAGACCTGGGCTGTGGGAAGGACAGTCACTGGTCACTCTTCAGTAAAACTGACCCCTCTCCTACTCTTCCAGGGTACTTTGGGCTGCTGCCTACAGACCCCCTGTGCTCTCCCTCCTCCCCCACTTCCTGAGGCAGCTTCCGCAAAGGCTAAATCTCTACCAGGGGCCAGCTCCCCCCTCCCTGTGCTCCCCCAGTGCTCAGTGTGGAGTCATCTGTGATCATGCCTGCCCACCCACCTCAGATCACTGGCTGAAAGCCCAAGGAGATTATTGTGATAGAAATGATGTGGAGGTTTCCCTTCCTAGCTGGGGGTGACCTGTGTTACCCTCCCCTCTGAGATAGAGGGCATCTCCATCCTCTGTGGGCATGTGTGGGTATGAGCCTATGGCTAGGCACACAGCCATGGCACCCCACCCAGTCTTGTCTACAGGCCTCACCGCCTGCCGCCCAGCTAGCACTTGTAAGAACCTTTCAGGTCCTTGTGGAAGCCACCAGTTGTGCACCAGAGGTCCCTTCTGAGCAAGGCGGGTGGTGGGGTGAGGACCCAGGGGAAGTACGGGGAGATAGGCTTCCCCACCTGCAAAGATCCCTGGCAGCCTGCCTGGGAATATCCCGGGCATTGGAGGGGTGGAAGTGACCCCAAGGCTGGAGGTCAAGCCTCATTCTCAGGGTATGCCAAAAATAGGACCTCCCTGTACCCCTGCTTACACCTGCTCAGAAAGCCTGTGAGCACCTGACTCCTAGGGTTGTCACCTCAAAGACCTCCGCTGCTGGCTGCGGCCTGGGTGGGCTGATGGGAGGCTTTAATTTTATGCCTTGGGTGAATGTGCTATTGTGCTGGAGGAGGGGAGGAGCTAGAGGGCAGCCCAGGACCTCCTTAGAAGTTCTCCTAAAGGCAACCTGAGCAAGGCTTTGCAATCCTCACCCTCCTGCTGCCCTTCCCATGCTGCCACTTGCCCGTTGACTGCTATAGGCCAACCTAGAGAGAACACAGTTCAGGGGTTGCAGTAACGAGGCTCCTGGGCCAGGCTTTATTCTGTGGCTTTGGAAAAGCCATCGAGTCTCAGTTTTCCCATCTCTCTAGGAATTGGCCCAGCTAGATGCTCTGTGGGGTGAGTTACTCCTGTCACAATGATTTCCCATCTCCCTCTTCTAGTGGGCAGCCCCCATGGGAGAGGCCCCTATTTGACCCTGTTCCAGCTGGCTCTGGCTATCACCCAGTTAACCCTTGGACCTGCCCTGTTGCCCTGACTTTTCTTGCATCCTCTGGACCCTCGTTGGTAGGCCAGACATGATTATGAAAAAGAGAGTGGGCAGAGCTGTAGACGCACGCTGGTGGCACAGGCCCTGATTTAATGCGACGGTGTCATGGCAGGGGTTTCATATGAGGGCAGTGAATTAGTGCGGGGGCTCCCTGTGCCCACTGACTAAGGGGAAGTTAATTTCATGCTCTGTCTTTTTGACATTCGTAATCAAAGCAGTGTATTGCAGCTGCAGACTGTTAGCACGTGAAGGATGTGCAAGCCTTAACAATTTCTGTTTCCAGTGAAGGGGATTGATTAATAGATTGTTCACAGCTCCGCCCACTCTGCTCCTGTTCCCCTTCCTGTCTTCTTCCCCCCTTTTCAAGTTCCCCAGATCTCATCAGGACATCCAGCCCCAGGATTGACTGACTACACTCTTGTCTTGGAAGCAGAGGGGCTGGCCTCTGAGTAGGACTGACCCTTCATCCTCACAAACCAGTATGAAGAAAGATTGTCTGGGACATATGGTAAAATGCAGATTCTTAGGCCCCACCCCAGACCTTCTGAATTAGAGTCTGCTGGAGTAATTGAGTTTCCCTACAGTTTGAGAACTATCGCCCTAAGTTTATTTCTTTTGCAGAGGGGTAGGAACTGTGCCCTCGTTGTGGGCCAGTGACTTGCCGAGGAACTGCCCACGCTGTGTTCTTAATGACTCCTTATGGCGAGAGGTGTTTTTGTTTCCCATTTCACAAATATAGAAATAGCAACTACAAGAGGGGGGAACATAACTGGTCCAGAACCACACACTGGGGGACCCTTGTCCAGGCAGTCCGTCCCCTGGTGGTGCCCCACATACCCCATTAGCATACAGATCTTTCCTTTTGATGGTTGTGGTGCCTTCTTTCAAAAGTTGTTTTTTTTAACTTATTGGGGTGACATTGGTTAATAAGATTGTATAAGTTTCAACTCTTCATTATTATGATATGTGACCTGTGTATTGCACTATGTGCCCACAACCCAAGTCCGTTCATCTTCTGACACCATATATTTTGCTCCCTTTACCCTTAACTCTCTCCACCCACTTCCCTCTGGTGACCACCATATTATTGTCTAGATCTACAAATTTTTTGTTTGCTCATTTTTGTTGTTTTTCATTTGTTGTTTTCAGTCACACATTTGAGTGAAATCATATGGTTCTTAACTTTTTCTGACTTTTTTCACTTAGCATGATATTCTCAAGGTCCATCCATGTTGTGACAAAAGGCAGTATTTCATCTTATGGCTGAGTAGTATTCCATAGGATATATGCATCACATCTTCTTTTCCCAGTCATCTATCGAAGGACACCAGTTGTTTACATGTCTTGGCCACTGTGAATAATGCTGCAATGAACATAGGGGTGTATATATGTTTGTGAATAAATGTTTTCTAATTTTTTCAGGTAGATACCCAGAAGAGTGGTTGCTAGGTCATATGATAACTCTATCCTATCTAATAAAAGAGTAATATGCAAATTGACCATCACAAGATGGCTTCCCCCTTGTGGTCAAATATGGCCACCACAAGATGGCCAGCAAGGGAGAGCAGTTGAGAGGGACCCAGGGCTGCAGGGGAGGGCAGTTGTGGGGGACCCAGGCCTGCAGGGGAGGGCAGTTGCGGGGGGACCATCCTGGCAGGGGGAGGGCAGTTAGGGGCAATCAGGCTGGCACAGGAACAGTTAGGCATTGATCAGGCTGGCAAGGGAGTGTTAGGGGCAATTGGCAGGTGAGAGGTCGGGAGCCAGCAGTCCTGGATTGTGGAAGGGATGTCCGACTGCCCTCAAGGGGTCCCAGATTGGAAAGGGTGCAGGTTGGGCTGAGGGACAACAACCCCACCCTCCATTCCCACTCCATGCATGCATTTCATGCACCGGGCCTCTAGTTCTTAATATTTTGAGGAACCTCCATACAGATTTCCATGGTGGCTGTGCCAGTCTGCATTCCTAGCAGCAGTGAGTGGGTGTGGTGCCTTTTGAAATCTACCTTCCCTGCCCTACAGGAGTGGCCAGGAACCCCTGTTGTGCTCACACAGGAAGAAGGGGTCCCGGGTCTCCCCAGTACCTTGGAGCAGTTAGGTGACCTGCATTTTGTAGGGGAGGTGGAGAGGCTCAGAGAGGTGAAGGGCAGAGTTGGAGCTTTTCTGCTAATGTCATGTCCAGTGCTTGCCCACCTGTGCCAAGAAGGCTTACTCTTGTTGCTGTCTCCCTGGCTACAGGTGAAGAAACTGAGGTTCAGAGAGGTGGAGTCATTTACCAGGAAGTGAAGAGTGACAGTATGGTTGTTCAAGGCCAGGTCCACTGCGTGAAATCCTGGGGAACAGGACTAGCCAATATTTCGGGGATGGACCCGGTGCCCTTGACCCCTACCTGGGGAGTGGCCGGCTGGGAGAGGCTAGGTCAGGTGGGGTGGGCCACCCTCCCAACTGAGGAGGCCAGGTAGCTGCTGAGGGTTTGGGGAAGAGGGTGTCAGGAGGAAAGGAGGAGTCTGGGCCGTGGGGTGTGGAACTAGAATTTGAACTCATGACTGCCTTACTCAAAGCCCTACTCCCACACTGCCCCTTGCTGAGGAGTTGTGTCAGTCACTCAGAGCCAGTCCAAGGCCCAACTCCACCCACTGCTTCTCTCTCAGCCTCAGTTTCCCATCTCAACAAAGCACAAACCCAAGACTAATACGTTGGGAGCCAGCATTCTGGGATTTCTTGAAGGAAAGCAGCTAGCCCAGGGTGCACCCAGTCTTGCCGAGGCTTTGCTGCACCACCTTCAGGTTAAGAAGCCCCAGGGCTATTGTAGAACGGAGCGGTGGCAGCAGTGTGGGACAGAATGTTTTTCATCTTTGCACGCTTCACACGGCCAGCTTCTCTTGGTGCTATGAGAACTCCCCAGTGCTCTGGAGTGGCCACTCATGATGGTCCAGGTTCCATGTTCATTTTCTCATTTCGTCATTTTCTCATTTCGTCCTTACAACAGCACTAGGAGGATAGAGACTGTTACTGCTCTCATTTTACAGAGAAGATTGAGGCAAGACACAGACTGCACGATGGGCCCATCATACAGCTTGTAGCCAAGCTGGGACTCAAACCCAGGGGGTCTGGCTTATTATAGAAAAGCCCGCCCTCAACCATGCATCTATTCAGATGCCCCGTTTTACAGACGACATGCTCTGTCAATAATAACATCAGTGAACTACCCGCCACAAAGAAAGTGTCTCCTGTGTGCCAAGCATCATGTGTTGTATGCATGTCATCTCTGATCCTTCTGGCTACTCCCACAGGTGGCAAAACTGGCCTGGGAGAGGTGAAATCACTTATTGGGGATTACCCCTAGGATGAATTTAGAATCTAGGTCTCTATGGGCCCAGAGCCAGGGTCTCGCTAGTGGAATGAGCACACCCTGTGGGCCAAGCCTGCTCTCAGCCTGTCACTGGGAGTAACTCACTTCATCTTCACAAAAGCCTGTGTGATACACACTGTTGCCCTCCCTGGGTTACAGTCAGAAAAGGAGGCGCATAGCTGGAATGGTAGACCTAGGATTTGAACCCAAGTAGTCTGGCTCCCAAGTGTGTGCTCTTAACTACTGCACAGTACAGCCCTCTCCCTATTTTACAGGTGAGGAAACTGAAGTCCAACAAGTAAAAGCCACTTGCCCTGAGTCAGACAGCAGGTGAGGGGCAGAGATGGGGTTTGTACCTAAATCTTTCCGGAGTGCTTACTGCCTCCCACCTGAGAGAGATCACAGCTGTCAGTGGGGTGGAGGAATGTCCCAGGCCACCAGGCGCGCTGCAGGGGCTTCTGTTGCTGAAGTCCTGAGATGGTAGGGGTTGCATCGCAGGCAGGCCTTTCTCCCCGTCTCAGTGGGTGGGACCCCCAGGATATGAGGGCTGGCTCGGTGACTGCCCCCTGCATTTGTAATTGATCAGTGATTATAAATGTCTTTCTCTGTGGGCTGCCCCAGAGTTGTGGCCCCCACATCTCTTTTCCTCTCAGCGGAGCTGACGAGCTGTGCTGCATTTGAATCTATTGACTTATGGTGCCTGGTGAGGTGGGGCAAGTGGAAGAGGTCATGAATAGGTTACACTGGTTTTGCCTAGCACCTCCCCTTCCTCTCCAGGTCAGCTTGTAGAGGACACTTGCATCATTGCCCAGGAGGGTAAAGAGAAAGCAGTGATGGGAGCAGGCAAGCATTCCCTCAACCAACCCAGGCCTTGTCTGGACCTGACCTGAGGGAGGATGGGAGAGTCTGGTGCTGAGACCTCCAGCAAGACTGGCTGAGGATCACTGATCATGCAACCAGGCTCCCTGCTGACACAACCGTCTGTGGACCTAGATGGCGCTGGGCACAGGCGTAACTCTGGCCTCAGGGAGGGTGCTGGAGGTGGTGTGGGGCAGTGGTTATGCTGAGTCGGGTATTCTGGCCTGCCCAAGGTGGTCTCGTCCGATTGTCCCAGGCATGTGAAGTCCACGTGTTCGGCAGTCTATGAGAGTAGTGAAAACCTGCTCCAAGGAAGTTCAGATCAAGGGATAATGGAACTGACAGGGGCTTTAGTGAGCAATCTGCCCATAGGTTCCCAAACTCGGTTCCTGGAGGCGAGCCTAGGCATTTTCTTCCACAGGTGTGTGAGCATCCTCACTCTAGGATCCCAGGACATGGAAGGCCCTGAGGGGTCCTGCAGTCTCACCTTGGTTAGTCCTGGGCCTTCTGTTCCCGCACCCTTACTCTCACCCCAGGAGCAACTGGCAAACATTCTTTGATAAGCACTAATTTGAAGTGTTACCTCTCCTGAGAAGTGGGCTTCTTAGCAGGGAACTCTGGAAGTATTCCATGCCTTTAGGACCTACAGGAGTAAGTCTTGAGTGATGGCATTGCTGGCCCAGAAGCAGCTACTGGGATGTGTTTTTCTGGAATAAGGCATCCCCAGGTCCTCAGAATCATTCCTCAAAGCAGCTACCAGTTCTCCTGTGTGTGGGGTGGGGTCTGGCTTCTGTGGGCCCAGAGCCTGGAGGGGTTTATTTCCCCTTTTATGGGCTGGGTGGCTCCCTCCTGGCACCCAGCTGCTTGGGCTCTGGGCATCTCCATCCCCCACTGGACTCTGTGGAAGACAGCAATCGGGCAGAGGCTGCCCACTGATTTGCATAATTGCACTGTCCCCTGAATAATTAATAAAGCTCTGTCCTTGCTGGGAGCAATGTCTGCACCATGATGGGTGGGTTTGCCAGCGTTTTTCCAGGGAGCTAGCTGATGGTTCCCGGACTCCTCGGCCTTTCCTGGCATGAGCCCCCCAGAGAGAAGAGAGGGCACTGGATTGGAGGGGGGGGGGTGTCCATGTCGCTCGTGCTGGGCAGGGCTGGCAGTACAGGCTTCTTTCTTCCAGGACCCACAAGTGGGTCTTGAGCACACAGATGACTTGGGATTCTGTATTCTTCAGCTTTGTGTGATTGGTGCCACAAGTTCTCTGAAGTGTGATCAACTGGTGTGGAGACTTGGCATCCTTTTTGGTTAGCCTGGGGAGGCACTGCTGACCCAGCAGGTAAGGGCAGTGATGGGTGTTTTCAGGCAAAGAAAGGTAGGGGAAGGGAGGCATTTCAGCTCAAGGCCTTTCTTCAATCCCTTTAAGTTTTTGGCCTTGGTAAGATCGGGGCAGCCTAACTGCATAATTGACTCCTATTCGAGGTTTCTAAGTCCCTTTTTGTGTGGTTTTGTTGAAGGGAATTCTGTCTCTGGGCTAAGGGAGGTTGAGGGCTGGCTATATAACTCCTGACATGAAGTTGACATTGGGAGAAGTCCTATAGTCTCTTCAAGCCAGGGGTGTACTTGAAAGGCCTTGCTGTCTTCGCTACCTCTAGTCACTGTCCAAAGTGCCAGTAGGACTGTTTCTCAAACTGAGTTCCACGGAACACCACATTCTTGCAGATGTTAATGGGTGCATGCTTGGGATAAGAGGATTCCATAGTCCAAAAAGGTAAGGGACGCAACCAGTGAACCAAAGCAAGTTAAGTTTCTTCAATGCTTGACTCCTAGGAACCTTTCATGTTAATGTGCATCTACAGGATGCTCTGCTTTCCATCCACACAGACTGTCCAGCATCTGCTTGCACATCTCCTGAGTTGGGGAGGTGCCCAGGCCATTGCTTGGCAGTGCCCACCCTTGGAAACCTTCCTCTTTGTTGAGTTTCTCTAGCTAGCATTTATGTGGCACTTTATCGTTTACCTTTGGCCCTCCTACCAGTTGGGGAGGTGGTAGGGCAGGCATTATCCATTTTATAGATAAAGAAACTAAGGCTCAGAGAGAGTAATTATCTCACCCAAAGACACATAGATGGTGGTAGAGTTGGCAGTTAAACCAATGTCTGCTAGATGGATCTTCACCTCTTTCCTTTGGCCACCAAAAAACCATTTATTCCTTGCCCTGCTGGTGTGACTCAGTGGTTGAGCATCAACTTATGAACCAAGAAGTCACGGTTTGATTCCCGGTTGGGGCACGTGCCCGGGGAATGTGGGACATGCAGGAGGTGGCCAACTGGTGACTCTCTCTCATCGTTGATGTTCCTATCTCCCTCTCTCTTCCTCTCTGAAATCAATTACAAAATATATATTTAAAAAAAAAGAAACAATATACTCTCTGGGTTAAAGGTCAGTATGTTGGCTGGCCATGGGTCTTAGGACTTTGGGGACCTGTTGCTCCCACAGCTCCCATCCCAGCTAGCTTGGAGTACGTTTCTGAGGGCAGGAAGTAGGTAAGCTAAAACCCTGTTTCATAATATCTCAGCTGCAAGGCCTGGTTTCAGAGCCTACACAGATAATGGGCATAAATCTATCAGATGTCCTGCTCATCAAACCGTTCTTGACTCATCCTTTTCTTCTGCCCTCTCTTTTCATAGGGTGGGTGGGCTCTTGTCTTGTGGGGAGGAGTCCAGCTGCAGGCCTTTCTGAGAGCCATGCCCAGGCCTGGTGGGTGGCCAAGGACAGCCTGTTTACAGAAGGTCGACTCAGAGGTTGCACTTGGGCTGAGGGGTGACTTCAGGACCTCAACCAACTGTTTTATGTCTCAGGAGTCTCCTTGGGTCACATCATCCAAGGGACCGACTGCATTGCCCCCAAGTGACACATTGACCTAGGTCCCTAATGAACAGAATTCTGTTGTCAGATGGGTCTGGCACCCTAATTCCCTTTGTGATCTGGGCCAGTCACCTAACCTCTGAACCTCTGTCTCCTCATCTTTAAAATGGGTGTGATACCAAGACCTTGTATGCATATATGCATAACCCACGGACACAGGCAATAGGGTAGTGAAGGCCTGGGGTGTGGAGGTGGGGGACTGGGGCGAGCTGGAGGCAGTCAGTGGCGGGGGCGGGTGGGGGGGAGAAGGGACTTAATGTAGTACTTTCAGCAATAAAGATTAAAAAAAACAAAAAGAAAAAAATGGGTATGACATTGGTGTTGGCGTCTTAGGGCTCTGAGGTCACATGGGATCATATATGTTACATGATCATTTTATCATATCTCTTGTGCACACACACACACTCTCACATTTGCATGTGTCATGCTTCTGAACTTCTGTTTGAGACCCCAGAATCCTGTCAGAACATCTGGCCGAGCCCTCACAGGGTCCACCCCACCATGTAGCAGGAGATAGCCCAAGACAGACATGAAAGATGCTTGTGCGGACATTTCTCCCACTTAGAAAATCAATATTCTGTGGTCTGCCTAATTGCTCCGTTGCTGCTAAATGAGTCATTATGGAGGGAAAATAGCAAATGCATTGTGAGATTAATGGGAGAAAATAGTTGGCAAATGCCTTTGACTTGCTTCTGAAACTCCAAGAAGGTGTTACTATGAGAAATCTGGAGAGCCACGTGCGGCTGAGTCCCAGGAAGCAGCTACTGGCGTGAAAGAGGCTCCAGAGGTGCCGGAAAGTCTGGGAGGGCCCTTTCAGGGCACTGACTTGAATGTAGAAGGGGCGGGAAGTGGGAGTTCCTAAGCGGTCAAGTTTGGAGCCAGCGATGGGACAGGGAGCTCCATGGCCTACTCCTGAGGAGATGGTCCACTCTGCCAGGCACGATGCCAGTGTGCTGGGTGCAGTGTTGAGCAGAACCAGCCTGCCCCCCTTTGTGGAGGAGACAGGCTGGAATGAACCATCCCACAGGTAAATTGCAGTTGAGGCACGTGTCCTGAAGGCACTGAGAGCCCGGAACTGGAGGATTTGATGTGTGCGGGTGATGGGGCCATCTTCCAGGAGGAAAAGAGGAATGAGTTGAGCTCTCAGGGAAGAGCCTTCTAGGCAGTTGGAGGGGCTTGTGCAGACCCCTTGGGTCTGGGAGTGAGGGGCTAGAAGAAGGTCCCTGTGATCTTAACCCTACAGCAATCCTGAGAAGTAGCTACTTCCTCACTTTCCAGGTGAGGAAACCCAAGCTGAAGTTGGTTGAAAGACTTGCCCAAGATCATACAGCCCTTACAAGGCAGAGTCTGGATTTGAACCCAGCATGTGGAGCTCCAAGCTGAGGTGCATGCCCACCTGCGTCAGGGAGCAGCCTTAGCACCTGCCGGCCTGCAGGAGTCTCTACAGCCAGTGTCAGGGGCCTCACTTCTGTAGGGCTGGGCTACTCAGAGGGCTGCCTAAGATTCTCCTAATCTGAGGAGGCATAGGACTTGGGGCGAAGTGAGGGCTGCCAACCCAAAGCCAGGCCTCTCTGCCTTGTTGGAATTTTGCTTCCTCTTCAAGGCAACAAAACTTGGGTAATTTTCTGATGATCAAAACCCATGTTGACTAATGACTCCTCTTAGAAAAAGCTCTGTTAATAGCACCCGTCTCCGATGAAGTGGGTTGATTTCTTCCCAGCAGGCTTGTCGTCTGGGGCCTACGGCCTGTCTGCAGAGGTGGGTGGAGGTGGTCAGCTGAAGGCGCTTAGAGACCCGTGGACTTCCAAGGGTTTTAGGAAGTTCAGCAGCAGATGGGGAGCCACCAAGCATTCCTGTGGGCACTGGGAAGGAGGCATTGGGGGCATCAGAGGTCATCCCATCTGTCTTGGTTCTTGGATATAGCTGAGCATCATGGTGCCATGGCAACCTGGCAGAAAGAATCCAGAGCCCTACCCAGGAGTCCAATTCTCAAGTCTAGGGGTGGCCCCAGAGCCTGTGCTCATGACAAGCCCTTGGGTGATTCTGAGACCCACTCAAGCATTGAGACCTCCAGCTAGCAGTTCTGGATAGGATCCCCTCTCTGGAAGGATCCCATGCCTCCTAGGGGTGAGGGTGCCAGGTTATCAGGCTGCAGAGTAACGTTGGGACTGGATATACCATTGCCTGCTCCAGCCTGGGACTCCAGGCCTGACCTGCCTCGTGGGACACTGGCAGGGCAGAGCCAGGTGGGCAGCTGTGCTCCAGACAAGGCAGGAACTCCCTCGGCCTGGGGTACTTTGCTACTGCTGTTGGCTGAGAGCCAGCTTCAGCCTAGACTCAAATCCAATTGGCTCTGCCCTGCCCCCTGTTGAGAGGCTGAGTGTTTATTTGGTCTGGTTGGAGAGCCCTTGCTGAGGGCCCTTTGTCCTGCTCAGATTTCACTTCCAAAAGAAATCTGCTTAGTTCTTCAGATAAACAGCAGGGCATCCCCTATGGGGTTCCAGGGAGATCTGGGCTGGCCCTAGCCCTGAAGGTATACCGAGTCCAGCCCTTGCCCCAGCACTTCTGAGGCTCCCACAGGGGGCACTGCTGGCTCCCTGGAGTTGGTGACCCGAGGTCAGCTTTCTGGTCTTGTTCCTGCTCCTCCAGGAGCCAGTTCCTCCTTCAGAGAGAAAGCCAGGCATGTCAGACTCACTCACAGCTCTGACACCAGCCACCACCATAGCTCCAGCTCTGGGCACCAAATCATGGGTCTCCCCATAGGCAGTCTTTGTCCCTCTGTGGTGGCAGACTCAGGCCACATGACATATGAGCCCAGGCATATGTGAGGCAGAAGGAGCCGGCCCAAGGTTTATCTTCCACTCTTTCCTCCACCAGGGCTATGAGTGAATTCCAGAGTTTCACATCCCTCAGTTTCTACCCCAACATGGTAACCTGGGACCTGCTTGTTTTCACAGGTAGACAGCGAGCTGTCGCCTTAGCTTGGTTCTGGGCCTTCCATTGGTCTTTGACCAACCTGGGGAACCTGAACTGTTCACCAGAAAGCCTGGTGGTTGGCCCCCACCCGTTTCTGATTTGTCTTTCCTGTTTTCTCTCCCTCCCAGGTCAAGGCGGCTGCTTAGCTCTTGTCATGTTCTTTCAGTAACATGTAGTAACATGTAGCCTCTGACTGTTAGCAGTGGGTGGGACTCTTGCCTCCTTTGCCCACAGCTACCAGGAAGAGTTTCCGTGAAGACTGCCCTGTGCACACGTGGTTTAGGAACTCTCAGAGAGACAGGCCACGGCCTCTCCAAAGCTGGGGCAGCCCCCCACTCTGTCCCTCCACCCTGGAGAAGCACCCTGCACTGTGGGTTCACCCCCACGCAGTGCCACAGCTTTTCACTGCAGGAACTGCCAGTCTCTTTAGTGGCCTGGGGGACAAGGTCTTCCCTTGCATGATGGTACTTGGGTAAGGTGACCAGAGCTCCCACTTTTGGCGGGACAGTCCCGATTTTTAACAATTTTTCCCGTGTCCCGCAGCGTTGTTAAAAAGTCCCAATTTTTGGAAAGAATGCACCACAAGCTAGGGAATGGCGGGAGAACGGGAAGGGAAGATACGGTTTTCGGCGGCCAAGCGGTCAATGGTCACCTTATACTTGGGGCAAACAGAATTCTGGACCCCCAAGAGGCTACTTGCAAAGGCTTGGCTTGCTGAGTTTGCTGACTCTTAGGGCAGGTTCAGACAGGATGGCGATGCCCTATGGTCTTTTTGTCTGGTCACGTCTGAAGCCACTCATTGCGCAGTGGAAACACATTTCTAACTGAGAGGAAACGCTGCATCCTCTCTAGTGCAGCTGTACAGAAAACTACTTAATGGGCTTGCTGTAGCCACCCCTGGGTGCTGGAGTCCCCATCAGGGCCCCTGCAAATCGGGCCTGGGATAGTTCACTTCATGTTTATTACAGTGTCAGTCATTTGCCTTGCTATGTTTCAGAGTGGCCGATATACAACGTAGCAATACCCAGGGCTTTCTGAACTAACATCATCCTCTGCCTGGAGTTGTTCTAGCTGCTGTGTCTGACCCTGCCCCATGGCAGCCAGGTGCTGGGCACTGAGAGGAGGCCTGGGTGAGAGTCCAGTCAGCGTCCTGCCTTCCTTGGATCATTCTCATCTTAGCCCCATCCGCCCTCCATCACTCTTCTCTCCTCTCCCCTTCTAGTCCCATGGCTGCCTGTGCTGCAGGTCCAGGCCCCTCCTTGGAGGGGCAGGTACCACCCCGGAGTGAGCATCCTACAAGATGAGCTTGGGTCGTTGGAACTCCTGGCCCAGAAGCCTCAAGCCCCCAGCCACGGTCCCTGTTAGGGACTTGTTTTCAGCATGTGAGGCATCATGCCCCTTCTTTCTGTCTTGATGGCCCTTTGTGCCAGTGGCCCCACTCCCGGGCCCCTGGCATTTTGTGTTGAGGTTTTGGAAGGGCCAGGCGCTCACCCCCGAGCTGGTTGCCCAGACGGAGCAACCAGTTCTCAATCACTGTGCCCGGGAAGGCAGAATCGCCAGGCTGCCCTGGCAACAGCTCCGCACCAGCCTGTCGGTGTGGCCGCTGACAGCCGTGGCTCCTGACTGGCTGTGCGCCTCCAGCTCCCTCCCCTGCTCACTCACTCGTTACCAGCAGCTTCCTGCATCCTTCAGGCAGAGCGCGCACAGGAAGTGCAGGGCTGGGGTCCTCGGACTCTCCTGGCGTGCACACTTCATGCGTGGGTGGGGTCACCCTCCCGGGATTTCATCCATAACATCGGCCTGGCTTGGGCGCCATTCAAGATCAGGCTGCAAGGAAAATGGAGCCTGGCTTCCAAGGTCTTAATGAGTCTCTCGGGAGCCCCCAGACTCTCAGCCTCACTGCCTCCCCACTCCCCTGAGCCACCGTGCCCTCCTTATATCCCTGTTTACTCGCACAGATGCAGCAGCATGCCCGATTCAAATCCCAGCTCTGTGACTTGGGGGAACTTGCTTAACTCTGTAAGATGGGGATGCTAGCAATTCCCATCGGAAGGGCTGTGGAGAGGAATAGGTGAGATTTGTAGCTCAGCTTAGCGGAGTGCCTTGAGACAGGTGCGGTGGCACCTCAGCTGTGTGAGTGTTACTGTGCCGTAGAGTTCCCTGTCTCATTATGTTCTCTCTGAATGCCTTCTTCTCTTCCTCCTGCTCTTCCTACTTTCATGCTGTCTTTCAAATCCTAGCTCCTGCTTGAAGCCTGTCCCGATTCCACCTCATCCCAGATAGACTTCCCTTCGCTCTGCATTTTCTGTGCTTTGTTATGGGGTTTGCCCCCCCATAGCCAGTGAGGCGGCTGAGGGCACTTGGTGGGATCTCTTGAGCTGTACTCGCCTTGCTGGCTTGCTGTCCTGGGTAGAACAAGGCAGTGTCTGGCACCTTCCCAGTCCTCCAGAATCTCCGTGAACCTGGAAATTCCCCGCCCTCCCCCCTCCACCCCCCCAAATAGAGCACATGACCGAGCTCATTCATAGGGCTTTAGAATGAGAAGTCATTCACAGGAGAGAAGCTGAGGCCGAGAGTGAGGAAGTGGGCATGAAGATGCGCACTTCCTCCGTGCCAGGCGCTGTCTTTTTTTGAGGATATTTTTTCCGTCGCTTTTCAGACAGCATGGAAAGGAGGGAGGGAGAGGGAGAAGGGGAAGAGGGGGGGTGGGGAGAGAGAGTTAGAGAGAGAGGCATTGATATGAGGGATACATCAACTGGTTGCCTCGCACACAGCCCTGACCAGAGCAGAGAGTGAACCCACAACCCTAGGTACGTGTCCTTGACCGGGAATCGAACCCGCTCCTCTCAGTGTGCTGCCTGGCGCTCTAACCATTTAGAAACACCAGCCAGAGTGATGCTTTATCTCTTAAAAGCTCAGTGTTCCCCAAATAGGTGTGCGGGTCACTAACAGTGTATGTCAAAGGCATGGCAAGGGGCCTGGCCACACAGGTGCTGTGTCACTGCCAGTTCCCCAGCACAGATGTGTGTGTGCACCCAGGCACCTTCGCAGTACTGGGTTGCTCACCAAGGCTGACAGCTCTCTTTAAATGAGGCTGGTGGGAAATGGGTGGAGTGGCAAGCACCTTACAGCTGGGCAGCCCAACTCTGGCCTCTGTAGCCTGGCAGCCAAGAGGCGGGGCTCTTGTACAGTGTGGGTCCCGTGCTCCCACCTTGTAGAGCCCAGGGTATGCTGTGGGCCTCACAGCATTCGTATCCTTACTTCCTGGCAGTTCTCACAGTATGACATTGCAGGATAGACCTGTGCATACCCCTTCCATGCAGCCTGGCTCAGCCCAATAAACATTTACACCATGAGGGATACAGTGAGCCCCAACTATGTGGCTCTGTGGGTGCGGGTGCAACGCCAAAGGCCAAAGGCGGGAGGGAGTAATTAACTTAGGTTCACGACTGACAAAGCTCCTCCGTTCCTTTAGGAGGTTAAATGTCTCAGGTCAGGTGTTTATTTCCCTGTTTGGAAACAGGCTTGGGAGAGAGGAGGCAAGTAGCCTGAGGTCACATCACCAGCGGGGAGGGGCAGAGCCAGGCCAAGCCCATCTCCCAGCCAGTCCTCCTAGCAGGTTCCTGCTCTATTCCTTCTTCTCCGACCAGCCTTTACCAGGCACCCTCACTGAGAACCAGAGTGACACGCCCAGGCCCAGGAGTCAGGCCCAGGAGCCAGGCCCATGGAGACACGTATCCCAGGAAACAGGGTCCCTGGGGCTCGTCTACTCCACCCCAGCAGGAGCAGGGAGGGCCTCCTCTGACACTGCCCTGCTGAGGAGCTGGCTGTTGGGGATGGTGACTGTGTTTGAGGTAAGTCGGAGGCAGGAGAACAAAGAGAACCAGCCCTTCCTGCCAATGTGAGTCTGACCTTGAAAACCCAGGAAAAGGGAAGAGCTGGCTCCCAGCTTCAAAGGGGGCAGGCCTCCTGCGGGCGGGCAACGAAGGAGTGTTTGCTTGGTCAGTTCCTGCTGCCAAATTTCTCCTTTTTCAGTGTAACCAAAGTCCTGGGACCAGTGTCTGTGGGCTGGCCCAGAATCCTGCCACTTTTATCAAAGGTGTGGAGACAGCAGGATCCCTGCCCTAGCTTTGACTGGTCTCCGGAAGACACAGCCACTGAAGTGAAGGTCAGATGTTGACGTGAGAATCTGGACGGAGCCTTGGAGGTGTACCCCAGTGTCCCGCTGCAGGAATGCCCCACCGAGGGAGGGGACCCAGGACGGAAGAGCATCGTCCTGTCGCTGCTTGAGGTCTTGCGGGGAAGCGAGTAGAGATCAGGAGATCCTGGGCACGGTGCGGCATCGCGTCTCTGACGTCCTGTGTGCCTGGAGATGTGTTGTGTGAGCTCTGCAAGGTGGGAGCAAGGGACCCAGCAGTCACACAGGAGCCACTGGCTGGGGCCGTCACAGATGTAGATGCTGGCAACCTGGCGAGTGTGAGTCCTGCCAAGGGGACAGCTGCCACTAAGCCGTGGCACTGGGCCTTTGGGTTTATAAGAGACGGCAGACATCTAGCTTTTTTTGGGTGACATTTTGAAATTTCACATGTTTAAATGTTGGCCATTGATTCAAAACCCAAAAATGTCAAACACGATGTGGGCTAAACAAAACATGCATGTTGACCAAATACAGCCTTTACTTCTTCGAGACCTTCATCACAGGTTGCATAAAACCAGGGGGGCAGAGGGGATCGGTAAGGCCAGGGAGCCATCCGGGCAAGGGTGTGGCTGTGGGTGTCTGCACGACCGTGTTCTGGACAGTTAGGGGATGGGAGCAAAAGGTGAATGGAGCCTCGGGGCGGATGGGTGCAGCTGTGACTCCTGCTTCTGTCCAGAGAGGCTTTGGTCAGGAAAGAACGAAGGGAAGAAAGGTCGTTTTAGCGAAGGTGTAAGTAACCGCACAGCTCTGGGGGCTGTCTGTCTGTCTGTGTGTCCAGGCATGCAGTCACCTTCCCCTTCCCGTGGCATTTGTTCTCCTGCTGGCTGTGTAGTTCCTCAGGCACTGGAAGTTCTAAGCCCCCCGGGCTCACAAGGGCTCACTCCCCTCCCCGCTGCCCCGTTTAGCATTCTTCTGAGGGTTAGAACTACTCTGGCCAAAGCCCGTCTGGGTGTCTTCCTGTTGGGCCTGCAGGCATTGCTTTTTGTTTCTCCACCCTATCTGCCCTGTCTGCCACTCCCTCCATAATCCAGATTTGAGTTTCTTTTGAATCTGAGGTTGGGAACATCTGGCCCTTGGGTCCTAGCCATATAAGGCCCGCTCATTTGGTCTGGCCCTGCGGAGCAATATGTTTGACTAGCCCTGGCTGTTTTAATTTAGTGGATAGAGTGTTGGCCTGGGGACTAAAGGGTCCCAGTTTGATTCCAGCCAATGGCACATGCCCAGATTGTGGGCTTGATCCCCAGTAGGGGGCGTGCAGGAGGCATCCAATCAATTATTTTCTCTTATCACTGACTAGAGGCCCAGTGCACAAAAATTTGTGCATTGGGGGGGAGGGGGAGTCCCTCAGCCCGGCCTGTGCCCTCTCGCAGTTTGGGACTCCTTAGGGGATGTCCACCTGCTGGCATGCCTGGCCAGCCTGGGTAAGGGGCTGATGGCCGTTTCAGGCTGCCCACAGCCCCTTCAGGGTTCGGGTCCCAACTGGGGTGCCTGGCTGGAAGCAGGTATCTGGGATTTATTTAACTTCTATAATTGAAACTTTGTTTCCTTGGTCCCCTGCTCAAAGCCTGGG
This sequence comes from Murina feae, assembly GCA_004026665.1. NCBI lineage: Eukaryota > Metazoa > Chordata > Mammalia > Chiroptera > Vespertilionidae > Murina > Murina feae. The sequence goes on along the minus strand of PVJC01000047.1, from coordinate 10,353 downwards.
TTGCCCCTGGCAACCCAGGGTCCCAGCCCCTCAGGTATCTGTGGTTTGTTTATCTTCTATAATTGAAACTTTATAGCCTCGAGGAGAGCTCAGGGCCCACAGAGCCCTGGTTTCCTCCATTGCCAGGGCAACTCCAACTCTGTGGCCCTGCTATCTTAGTTGAGTTAAGTTGCATATTGGTTCCTGATTGGCTGGTGGGCATGGCTTGTGGGTGTAACGGAGTGAGGGTTTATTTGCATATTACTCTTATATTAGATTAGATGTTTCTTTCTCTCCCTCTCCCTTCCTCTTTGAAGTTAATAAAAATATATTTAAACTAGAGGCCCGGTGCATGAAGTTTGTGCAAGGGGCTTGGCTCTCACAGCCCTGGCTTCGTCTGGAAGGGCATCCTGAAGGGTGTTTGGTCTAATTAGCATATTATGCTTTTATTATAGACTAGAGACCCAGTGCATGAAATTTGTGCATGGAGGAGGAGGGGGTCCCCGCAGCCCAACCTGCACCCTCTCCAATCCGTGATCCCTCTCACAATCCTGGACTGCTGGCTCCTAATTGCTCACTTGCCTGCCTGCCTGGTCACCCCTAATTGCCCCCCTGCTGCTGGCCAGGTCACCCCCAGTTGTCCCCTCCCTACCAGCCTGGTCTCTTCTAACTTCCCCACCCCTACCCTGCTGGCCTGGTCACTCCTTACTGCCCTCCTGCCAGCCTGGTTGCCCCCAACTTCCCCCCTCTTTCTGCCCTCTGCTGACCTGGTTGCCTCTTACTGCCTGGTCGCCCCATGCAGCCTGCTTGTTCAGTTGCTTGGTCGTCCCTCACTAAACTCCCTGCCGGCCTGGTCACAGGCAGCCATCTTGTGAGGACATGAGGGTCAATTTGCATATTACCTCTTTATTATATAGGATGTTTGACCAAGTATAGCAGGCTAATTTTTAAGTTAATAATTTTGTATGGGCCACAAATGATGCTATAAATATCCAAATGGCCCTTGGCAGAAGAAAAGGTTCCCCACTCCTGTTCTAAATGGTCACCTGATACCATCAGTCCTTCAGAATGTCCCCTGTTTACCACCTGCTTGTGCAGAGCCTTAGATCAGAAACACGCAGGTGACTGAAGCTCAGGGCGGCCAGTGACTGAAGAAGTAGACAGACACACGGACAGTAGTGGGGTCTGTGTAAAGGAGATCGAGGCAGAAAATGGGAGGGATGGTCAGGGAGGAGGTGAGGTGATTCTGCCATTCCCAGCCCTGCCTCCTCCCACTCTTCCTCTCTCCTCTGAGTGTGCAGGGGGCCAGCCGGCCTGGGTGGGGACCAGGCGGAAGAAACAAAATGCAAGGCAGGCACTTGGCCTTCTGGAGGTCATGGGGTCACGGAGGAACAGGTGCCAGCGCCTGCCAGATGCCCTCTCATTCATTTAACTTTACATTTAAGTCTCTTTAAACATAAAGGTAATTAAAAACACAAGCATAAGAGTACCAATTCCAGGCATACGGGAGTGTAAAGCAAAAAGTGAAACTTCTCCTTCCACCTCACCATTGACTGCTGGTTGGAGACTTGTCCTGCAGACTTTCGGTGGCTTATTAAAAAAATTTATCTATGCACGTGCGCCTGAGAACATGTGGTCTAGCTTAATCTTACCTCGTTGGCCGGTGAGAGGGAGGGGGAGACCTGCTGTCTGGCCTAGAACCCTTGGATTAGGAGGGGGCATATCATACTGACCCCTCCTCCCAGTCCCACAGCTGGAGGAGGGAGGGGAATAGTCTTTTCTTAGCAGTTTTCCCCAAACTCGGAGGTGGTGAGTGAGAGAGGAAAGAGGTGTAGCTGGGTGGCTGTCTCGTGTAGACAAGACTCCCCAAGGGACCCTTGGGATTCATTTATTTCTGTTTTTGCTCACTTGTGCCCGGCCCTGGGGACAGGGGCAGGAATCAGCTGAGGTCCCTGCTTGCCCTGGAGGAGGTCACAGCCTGGGGTAGCAGAGGTGCATCCAGCCTTAGTGACTCCACCTGGGGGCGCTCATGGGCATCAGTGGGCTGCCATACAGAGGCCCTAGAGCCTGGCCCCAGGGGCAGCTGGGGTGCCGCCAGGCCTAGGCAGGAGTGTTGGCTGCCCTCTGGGAGCCCCTTGGAGGGGGTAGAATTAACTAGGATTCGAAGGAGCTTTTCTCAGTCCTAGTCCATCATCGACGAGGCTTGAAGTACCTTCCTGTTCACAAGTGATAACACTGGATGGAAAGCCCTGGAATCCATGAGGCACAAACACTGGTGCTGTTGTTTCATTTGGAGCCTGATTTTTCCCCAGTGGAGGCCCCATGTGGATTGAGACACAGAGCTGGTTGAGGATGGCGCCCTTCATCGGAGAAGGGAGGGCTCCGGAGATCAACTGCTTAGACCAGAGAGCCCAGTCTGGGCAGAGTGCTGGCCCTGCTCTGGAGACGCGGAGTGAGGAACTTGGTCATCAGTGTACTGGGCCGAGGACGTCAGCCTGACTCCCAGCTTTGGGACCAGCGAAGTCCTCCCAGTGCGGCGATAAGGTTGTTGATGGTGAGGAGAATGGTGATGGTGTGGAGGAGGGTGGTGAGGAGGACAGGGACAAGGAGAATACTGTGTGCTTCGTGGACCGCCACCACTGCCACGTCCAAGCCATGCCACCTCACTCTTGGGTCCTGCAGCCGAACCCTAGGTCTCCACCCCCAGCTTTGGCTGCCTTGCTGATACCACTGCCCATGCTCGTACCTGTCCCCCATCCCTTGGGTGTCCCAGATCAGGATCTTTGCCCTCATTGTTCCCTCTTCCCAGGTTGCTCTTGGCCTGTATGTCTGTGACCTGCTTCTTCACTTCATCCAACCACATTGTCAGACACAGCCTCCTCCCCATTGCTTACCTGCATTGTACAGTTGAGGAACGTAAGCCCAGAGAGATGGACTGACTAGCTCCTGGTCACACAGCTGGAACAGGGCAGAGCTCCAGGGTAGGACAAGAATGTGAGGGGGATTCTATCCCAGGAAGAGGTTAGGGGTGGGGGCAGGAAGGGAGTGAGAAGAGAAACTTGGGGGGTGTCAGAGGGCCAGGAGCAAGTTGAGGACATCATCGAGAGTCCGGACAGGGAGCCTTTGCAAGGAACCCAAGAGCAGAGTCCCTCTGGGGCCCCACTGCTCCCAGAGACCAATGTGCCACAGAGTCCAGGCTCCTTGTGCTGGCGGCTCTGGTATCTGGCCTCATCAGTGTCCCCAAGGAGCTTGGGCCTCCGCCTTAGGGCGGAGAAACATAGTGAGGGAGGGAAGGAGGGAGGGCGTGTGTGTCCAGCCTCTCTGTTTGCCTTGTCACGTCGTCTTAATCAGTTTATTTCTGGGAGCGATGACTTCATCTCCTGTGGTTCTCGACAGCCATTATCAGGCCTCCGTGGAAAGATTGGGCCTGGCACTATCTGAGTTCTGAGCTGGGTTGGGAGAGCCAGTTGGCTGGCCCTAACCTAACCTGATGGTCAGACTCCTCCAAGAGCCTCCCCTCCCAATGGTCACCCTAGATCTGGCCCTCATTGTCCATGGGGAACCCAAGGCAGCAAACTCCAGCCAGCACACCCAGGCTCTGCCCTCAGGGCTCCTGCTGGCTGCTAGAGGAGGCAGATGGGTCACCAGAACCTATGGTTAGAGGGGCTTCTGGGAGTTGGTGGTCTGGCCGTAGTGGGAAGGTGAAGGCTGGTGGAAGGTATCCCTGCATGGAGGAGGGGAAGAGCCTGGGGAGTGGCAGGGAATAGGGAGGAAGATAGTGGGAAGGCAGGCAGGGTTTGAACTTGATCCTTAAGGTCACTGGGAGCTGGAAGGATTAAGAGGAGGTGGGAACTGGTCACATCAGTGATTTTAGGAGCACCTGCCTGGCTGTGTGAGGGTGGGTGCTGGAGGGTGACTGGGAAGAGGAGGAGCAGGAGCAGGAAGCTGGCAATTGAGGGCTGGTCCTGTCCTCCCCTTCAGCCTCAAGGGGAAGGGTCTCCTCCCTGACCCTACCTCACAGCCAGGGGCCGCTGTCCCTGGGATTGAAAGCTTGCAGACCGGGGATGGGAAGTGAGGAGGGGGTGATGGGAGAGCCTGGTTGAAGGAGCAAAGAAGTCAGGGTCCTTCCTAGGCCACTTCCTGAACCCCCAGGCAAGTTATTCATCTCTCACAGCCTCAATTTCGGGGCCCAGAAAGGAGTGAGAAAAGCAAACATTTCATTTTGCTGAGATGGAGGTTTGAGCCTGCAGGGGGCTGGTGAGGGGCTCACCTATCCGTTAAAACTTCTATTTTCTATTCTTCCAAAAATGAGAATCTAACTGTTCCACCCGAGTAGGGGTCCAGCAGGGAAATGCTCTGAAAGGGGTCCTTGCCCAGCTGAGGACGCCAGGTTCCCCCACAGAGAGGGGATGGCTGGTCTGCTCTCCCTCATCCCCAGCCACCACCCATCTTCCTTTGCCTGCCTTCACCGTGCCCGTGGTTCATTGTTGTCTTTTGCGGCAAGAAAGCAGTTCAGCAAACCTTCCCTCAGCATCTTTTCTGCGCGTGGGCCTGTGTTGGGTCCAGGACAGGCAGGAATGGTTAACCTACGGAGGCAGCGATTAAGGGGAAGATTGTTGCCTTTGTCTTGTGTTTAAAGATCCTGGTTAGCAGCTACCCTGGGGCCAGAGGCTTCTCTTTTCTGCCTGTGGGACTCTGAGCAGATTACAGGACCTTGGTGTCTTCAGCCCCAAACCTAGGTCAGTCTGTGGCTATCCCTTCCCGTTCAAACGCTCTGGCATCCGTGTTGGGTGTGAGCACATCCCGTCCTCTCCAGGGAGAGAGGCCTGTGCTGAGTACAGTGTCAGGGCAGGTACAGTGTCAGGGCAGAGCCCAAAGAGCAGACTCCGATGGAGCAGGCAGACCTAAGTTTGAACCCGGCTGTGCAGCTGACTGTTTGTGACTTTGGGCACATTACTTCCTTCAGTGTCTCCGAGCCGTGGCTTTCTCCGATGTAAATGGGTAATAGGGGATGCCTGATAGACTGAGCCCGGGCTGCGAGGGAACTCCCCGTCATAATCATGCTGCCGGAGCCCCTTCTGACAGAGCCTACTCCCTGCCAAGAACACACCCAGCCCCACCTGCCCTCTTCCCAGCTGCGCTGTGCTTGGCAGAGTTACCGGTTAGCAGAAGCTCCAGCCTGAGCTCCTGGAATGAGGGTGGAGAGACAGAAACTGGCAGCCCCAGGCCTGCAGCTGCCCCTGGAGCCCTCCGAGGGGCCCCCACAAACAGTTGCAGGTGGGGCGGGCGGGGTCTCACGTGGCTTAAAACCCCTAGATTTGAATATGTCACGCTTTGGAATTGTGTCTTGCTTCATGAAGAAAGTGTTTGCTAATGAAATTAATAGTGTAAACAAGATTTGGGGAGGGCGGGCAGCCAGGGGAGAGAGGTTATTTAAACACACTTCAAAGAACACCCTCCTGCAGCATCTGAGCCACACCGGTTGCATGCCTAACGATGGTGCTAATTATAGGCGGCCTCCTTGTTAGCAAGCTTGCCTGGTTGTGCTACATCCTTTCAGGATTCCCCGGCTGCTCCTCTCTAAAGATAACAACAACAGTAATAATAGTGCCTGTCATTTCTTCATCTCTCACTGTGTGCCAGGCATCCTACCAGGCCCTTGAGAGTCTTCATCTCATTGAACCTTCACAACAGCTCTGTGTCCCTAAGATTCCTGTCTCCCGCGTATGGAAGGTGAGGCTGAAGCACAGAGAGGTGAAGTCAGTGCCCTGGGCTCACACAGCTAAGAGCTAGCGGTTGGGGAAATTGGCCCGAGGCCTTGCTGACCCTTCCATTCTTTCCTCCCAGTGACTCGACTTCTCTAGGACACGGGACGCGTGCTCACGTTGTGTCTTGAAGCTTTCTGCTTGTGTTTTGGGCCCCTCAGAAACCCCCTTTTGCTGAAGAGGAAGCCGAGACCCTAACTGAGTTGAGGGCAGTGCAAGAGGGGAGGCGGAGGCCATTCATTTCTAAGGTAAAACCAGGCCCAGCATCGCCACCCACCTTCCCACAGTGAAGGGCGCAGCCCCTCCTCGCCCTCCCGGAGGTCCTCAGGAGTCCTGCCTTGAAGGGGAGGGTGTCTGCCTTTCCTGCTCTAGCAGGGCTGGGCTTGGCCTCGGATCAAAGGAAATGAGAGGGCAGTAAACAGGTGGGAGGACACCGGCATGTCATCACCTCACCGGTGGCTTTACACCGTTGTCATAAAATGGCAGGTTACACAGGAGTGGCTCCTGGCCACAGGTAGCCGCAGGCAGGTTTCGTTTGGTTTGAGCGGGTGGAGCGGTGTTTTTTGGTGTGTATTTTTTTAATTGCTTACCAGTACTTAACCACCCCTAAGTCGTGCACCGGAAAAATCTGTGGGGTTTTTTGGGTTTTCTTCTAAACAAACAAAACCCAGAGGTGGCAACATTGGGCCTCTCTTCCTGTAGGGCAAAGAATTGACCTCGGTAGTTCACCCCAGTCTCCTTCACTCCACCTTTAAGGTGCTCACCTGCAGAGCTCTTCCCAGCCATCCTGGGAGAAGTGGGGGTGGGGGGTTCCTGTTCTATAGATGCCCACCCTGGGGCCCAAGGGGACTGACTGGGCCACTCCACAAATTGCTGGTGAGGCCAAGACTTAAATATCCGTCTTCACCATCCACCTTGTGTGGTTTTCACCTCCTTGCCTCCCAGCCCTGTCCAACATCCCCCCCCCCCAGCCCTGCCCCCATCACTCCCCCTCCCCCCCAACCAAGGAAAGAAGGAAACCTTTCACAGGCCTAATGATTCAGAAATAACCAACAGGGAGCCTGCGGAACTGTTCCTGTCTCCCCCTCTCGCTTTCCACCCTCCTAGAGGCCGGAGGGGACATGGGAAACCTATTCATTTAAACTCAATTATTTTTTCGAAGACAGAACAGAACTGAATTGGGTCAATGCTGTATTTGCTGTGTTCAGCTGTTTCCCCTGCAACACCATCACCCACCGGGTGTGTTGCTGGGCTCCGCGCCGCCAGGCTCGCCAATTAGAAGTCCTTGTCAGCGGCCATTCCTTGGCAAGCTCGGCTGGGGAACAGGCCCGTCCTCGGCGCGTTCCCCCAACAGGCTGCAGGTATGGGGGCATTTACTGTCCAACACCGGTGTGCCGTGGAGGTGCTTCTGACAGTGCAGTTTCTGCAAGTGGAGAGACCAGAGGCAGGCCTTGGAGTCAGACCCGACGGGGACTGTGCCAGCCGGGTGACTTGGGCACAGTGCTTGACTGGTTGCAGCTCTGTCCCCTGCCTGTAAATGAGGCACGAGAACTTGACCCCCTCCTGGGGTGGGACTGTGGCGAGGTAAATGTGACATGGTATACCAGGGTCTGCCTGGGTGCACACACCTGCCCCCCCTCATTCCCTGCACAACGTGTACCAGGCTCAGCTCGGTGGGGACCCAGGGCTCAGCGGGAGAGGATGCGCTGGGACATCCTCCTCCTGGTGAAACCTTCCCCAGTTCCCTGCAGCCAGCCTGAGTGTGTCCCTGCGCTGTTGCAGCTCCCCTGTTGGGCCAGGCCTTGCAATGGATGCCTTTTGCAGCTTCCTCTGGGCCCAGGGCACGGTGAGTGTGTTTTTCTTCAGCATTAATGTCTGTGTGCGATCCTTCCCCATCGGAGTGCCAGCGTCTTGAGGGCAGAGACCAGGTGTTTGTATCCCGGCATCACTCCCCTTCTAGCTGTGTGACCTTGGACTGGATGTATAACCTTGATGGGCCTGTTTTCTCATCTGTAAAATGGGACAGGGATGCCTCCCTCTGGCACATGGCACAGGCGTGGCCTCACTGTGGGAGGTGCCTGTAGCGGATCAGAAAACACTTGGAGGAAATAAAATCAGATGCTTCCTGTTAGGTCTGACCAAGTAACTGAAGTGTTACCCTCCCCCCGCCCCGAGGAACTGACCTTCAGGCCACTTCACAACTGGCATTCCCTTTCGCTGAGACCACATTCCATTTGCTGAGACCATTATCTCTCCTCTCGGACTTTCCCAGGATTCAGACCTGCCCAGAGAGTTCCCCACCCAAAAAGCCCGCCTGCAGTCCTTTAAAACCTCCGACTCCCCATCCCTGGGTGCTGGCTCTCTTCCTCTCAGCCCATCTATTCTCCAGGTGACCTAGGAAATGTATAATCCCTCAGCACTTCAGCCTCATATGTTCCTCCTTCGACGACCCTGACATCTCCCTCCACTCTTTTCATGCAGGGAACCTAAGAGCCGGCCTCAGTGGTCCTGGGAGGGTTGGCCCATCGAGCTACAGGAAGAAGTGTGGGCAGGGTGTGGCCGGCGGCCTCCCCGCCTCTCCTCCATCTTCTCTGCTGCAGAGGGCTGGGCCTTCCCCAAGGCCAGGTACTCCAGCCTCATAGTCATCTCCAGTTGTCAGTGGTAGGGCTGGGACTAGCCTGCCCTGCTGACCTCTAGGCAAGGCATCCAGGTCCAGTGCCTGTTACTGACCTTGCCTTTTGGCAGTGCTGGATCCTAGAGGTGGGGCAAGATTCCCCACCCCCACCTCGCAATGTTGTCACTGGTCCCAAGGGTTTGGAGTGAATAAGGGGACAGTTCAGGGAGGTTTGAATTCCTTGACCTTTTAGGAGACGTGTGTGAACTCGGGCATTGGGCCTAGTTCTGACATGGTGTGGTGATGGCTCTGAGGGCAGAATCCCACTTTGGTGGGGTGGGGATAAGACTTGGGTCCTGGCCCTGACCGGTTTGGCTCAGTGGATAGAGCGTCGACCTGCAGACTGAAAGGTCCCAGGTTCAATTCCGGTCCAGGGCATTTACCTTGGTTTCGGGCACATCCCCAGTATGGGGTGTGCAGGAGGCAGCTGATTGATGTTTCTCTCTCATTGATGTTTCTAACTCTCTCCCTTCCTCTCTGCAAAAAAATCAATAAAATATATTTTAATAACACTTGGGTCCTGGGCAGCAGGTAACCTAGTCAGAAACACAGAAGCTGGGCTCTGGTGGGAACACAGCGAGTAGAACTGGAGCCTGGGGACAGTGCTTAGGGATGAGGAGGCCACACACACACACACACACACACACACACACACACACGCTGACCTCAGCATACTGTACCGAAGGGGCTGGCAGTCACACGCCCATCAACTGGAACCATCCTCTCTTTCCCCCTGACAGCATTCACAGCATTCAGCCCCTGGACCACCGTGCTGGGGTCATCCAGCACTTGGCACTGTGACAGCCAGAAGAGAGAAATGCTGACCGTGTCTCACTGCCTATGGGAGCAAATTTACTCCACGTTTTTCCGAGGAGCTGTCGCATGGGTGGGAATTTACTCCCCTGAATGCTTTGATGGAATCATTACATTTTTTGAGTGAACATGTGTCAACATCTCTGTCGGGGGGGAGGTTCCAGGATTCTCTGCCGGCTGAAGTCATTACCACAAGACACTGGTTGGGCTGGCCTGGTGGGAGGCAGGGATGTGAGCTGGGGGCGGGGGGATGTCTGAGCAGGTGAAGAGGAGGGAGCGGGTAGTTGGGAGGCTGCAAGCTGACAATATACATGAACCCCTACATGTCAAAAAACAAGATGAGTGGAGAACACACAAGGGGACGGGCAAGGACAGAGAACGGGGCACTGGCCACTCAGTCCAGAAAGACAGGCTGGGGCCAGACTGAGGGCCCTGAATGCCAGCTCCCAACAATAACTAGCTGTGTGACCTTGGGCAGCTTTTCCAACCTTTCTGTGCTGCTGCCTCATTTTAGTAGAATGTAGCTGTGGACACCAACAGTTTATGGCTCTTTGGAAGGTTAATCAAAATGATGCATGTAAAATACTTAGCACTGTACCTGGCACATGGCAGGTGCCAGGACACATTTGTTGTTTGTTGGTGATGATGAAACCACACAAGCATAGATGTGCTCTTATAAATATACTAGGGGCCCGGTGCACAAAAATTTGTGCACTCGGCGAGGGGAGAAGGGGGTCCCTCATCCTGGCCTGTGCCCTCTCACAGTCTGGGACCCCTTGGGGGGGATGTCCACCTGCTGGCATGCATGGCCAGCCTGGGTGAGGGGCTGAGGGCTGTTTTCAGGCTGGCCACAGCCCCCTCAGGGTTCGTGCACTGAGGGGTGGGATGGCTGGTGAGTGCAGGCGTGGACGTTTCCAGCTGGGTGGCCCACCATCGCAAATACCTGGTGGGCCCCCACCGCTGAAAGTTGGATTGCCTGAACTGCATTCTGACCATTCTCAATAGCTTTCAGTAACCTGAGCATAAAAAGAAAGAAATTAAATGATAGCATTACCCAGTAATCGATCGTATGGTTTTGCTAGGTGGGTGTTTTGGAATAATGGTACTACAAAGGGAAAAAAA
>PVJC01000046.1:167710-198539 GCA_004026665.1 Murina feae | reverse complement strand
CAGATGGGGGCAAGATCAGGGGGGCAGAGGCAGTTGGGGGCAAGATCAGGCCCGCAGGGGAGAGTATTTAGGGTAAGGTGACCAGACGTCCCGCTTTTGGCGGGACAGTCCTGATTTTTACAGTTTGTCCCGTGTCCCAAGGTGTTTTAAAAAAGCCCCGATTACTCTTTGTAATATTTTAAGTAATAATAATAATAATAATAATAATAATAATAATAAAAGAACTCCCCCCCCCTTCCCGGTCAATGGTGTACCACTTTAAATCTGGTCACCTTAAGTTAGGGGTAATCAGGCAGGCAGGCAGAGGCAGTTAGGGACAATCAAGAAGGCAGGCAGGTGAATGGTTAGGAGCGAGAGGGTTGTCTGATTTGAGAGGGTGCAGGCTGGGCTGAGGCAACACCCTCTCCCCTCCCCCCCCATGCACAAATTTCATGTACTGGGCCACTAGTTGGATTATAAGCTCTTTGAGAGCAAGACAATATCTTCTTTGCACAGAGACAGCATAAGATAAATACATTATTTGCTGGATTTGTTTGTTGATTATTATCCTTGAGTATTGATTTCCAGTTTGCCTCTAGCGATGAATCAGGGGCAGCAGACCAAGTGACATTTCCCAGAGGAGCTGTTGGTCATCTCATTCCAAATCTTTAGTTTGTAGTACAAGTTAATTCTAGACTTTGGATCTTGGAAATTCTGTTTCTTAAATATCTCAGGCAAAGCCCAGGAGCTAGAATTACTACTTTGGCATTTGATGTGGCAGCTTGTTCATTTGGGAGCCCTTTGTCTTTGACTTTCTATTGAGTAACTTGAAAGAGCTGAGGCAGCTTGCCAAAGCAGTTGTGATGATTCAGCTTCGTTGAGATATCCCCTCACAACCTCCTGCCTCATGGGCTTTATAAGGTGGCTTTCTGTGGCTTCATTTGGGGGCATGAAAGTTAATAGATGATTGAAAGTCCTTTTGAAAGTCTTGGGGCCATCTTTCTCCTCTTCCTTCCTACAGGCTAGTTTCCCTTTGTCTCCAAAGTGGCATATATTGTGTTTAGGTATTGTGGAATTAATGCAAGGGACGGAGAGGTTCTTCCTTTCATAACTTTGGAACAATCTGCTGCGCAGGTCAGATAGTTTTGAAGCTGCTAAACTTAAAGTTTCACAGAGAGAACTGTAGTCAAAAGAAAAGTGAGGGAGTCCAGGACTCCGGTTCACCACCCCTCCCTCCTCCCATTAAGATAACTGTCTTACCTTTGAACCCAAGGTTCTCTCTTACTTGTTCGGTTTGATTACCGCTGGATAGAGAGGGATAGTTTGGAATCAATAGCTTTAGAATCACTGGCTTAAAAGCCTGTATTATTACTAATGATTAGTGTTAGTACGTGCAGGGATTTTCCACTCATGGAAATCTCCTATTCGTTTGACCTCTGGATCATTCGGCCTGGATTGCTCATTAATGAGAACTCCATCTCTTCATTTAGAAGGCCCAGGAATCCATCCAGCAGACCTCTTCCACTCTGATCTTCCTTCGACTTGGTTTTCATGGTACAAACTTTCATCACCTCCATTTCTAGCTGCTTGAAATCCAAACTACTGTTAGCCTTCGTAGCCGCTCCTCTTTCTTCTATCTAAGCTGTCCTCCTGGCCTCACAACATTCCCACCCATTGGCTTACATTTTGTCTTCCTCTGGAATATTGTCTCTCTACCCTTCCATTTACTGAAACAATGCTAGTTCAGACCTATCTCTTCCCTTCTCCCTCTTTTTCTCCTCTCCTTTCTTCCTTCACAAATTAGAAGGCCTGCTGTATGCCAGGTATTTTCTGGGTCTCAGGAGTATGTTGGTGAACTGAACAAATTCTTCCTCTCAAGGAGTTTAGTCTTTCTCTAAGCAGGGAGTGACTGAGGTGGCTTCTGTGACTAAAAGGGCCATGGATAGGCTGGCATTTGGCTATGACTTGATTCAGGAGCTCAGTTTTCCTTTTTCCATTTCTCAGCTCAGCTCTATTCTCAGTCAGGCCTGCCATTCATGGTAGCAAGATGGCAGCAGTCTCAGACTCATTACCTCCAAACAAGGCCTGGAGATCGCTTCTACCATCTTTGGGGAGGGCAGAGGTGGAATCAGCTTTACCAAAAGTACATAGGCTAAGAAGAAGGGAGGGTATGGATGCAAAGAAAAAACAAACAAAACACCCGAGTAAGTATCACATCCACACATTCTGGAAGTTTAGTAGCTATTTATTGTTTGGCTGTTTGAATTAACATGTCTATTTCTATGTTGTATTTAATAGGATAAAAGTCATACTCCTTGAGGAGTTTTCTGCTTTACTGGCCTTTTCCTAGAACACCGACTACTCATAGATTAGTAATAATAATCATCATTACTCAGTCACTGAAAGACGGGTTGAGGCTGATACATGTCTCCCCGCGCTCTGCCCTCACAGTACAGTGTGCATACCTCATTTATTTATATTATCATTCCACCTTGTTTGTTACAGGTCTTTTCACTTGTTTCTCACATATTATCCTGGTAACTTTCAGGGAAGACTTTGCCTTTCTATTCACAGAGCTCCTAAGAGGAGCTCAAATAAATATTTGCAATAAGAAAGAACATTGGCTTGGGAACCCAGTGACTTGGGTTTCAGGCCTAAATGTGCAGCTAAATGGCATGTGATCCCGGCAATTCCTTTCCTTTCTCTGGGCTTTGGTTCTCTGCTCTTTCGAACAGGGATTTTGAAGGGCCTTCCCACTACTGAGTTTGTAGAAAAAGCAAACAAGTAGGGCAAAGAGCAAGACTTGGCAGGGCATTCCAGCATTTTCTTTCCTGGGGAACATTTTGAGAGGGGCTGATTACCCTTGAGATAAGAGGTCTTGGTAAGAGATATGGAGGGTAGAACCTGATGAAAGCCTCAATTGTCTTCTTATATAACACTTGCTGGAAAGGTACTAGGAATTAATATTCTTCCGATGGCTGAGGTGACGTCATGTGTTTGTGAAAGGGCTAAAGGCAGGTGAGGCAGATTTTGTGGAAAAAGACTGGCATTCAGGCCTGGTTCCCACTGGGGAACCTGGGCTGATCTCATGCTTTGCCAGCTCTGAACAGAACCTGTGGGAGGAGCAGCCCCTGCCCCCTAGGTGCCAGCACATCAAATACAAGGGAAGGACATGTCTGTGTTACTCTCCAAAGATTACACGTTTTTCTGGCCTGCCCTCCTGTCCCTACTTTGTCCCCAGCAATGTAGGATTCATAGGAGGGGGTTCTGTGTGACTTAATCGGAGAAAATTGCTGAAGAAGGATGAATTTTGAAAGAGGGAAAGAATAGAGCTAATATTTCTGGATTGAAAGCTATAGGCTGAACAAAATCCTCTTGTACTCTGCTGACTGGTGAATTCTTGGGTTTTCTCTAAAGTGAGGACAGTATTCAGAGGACGGTGTCACCTGCATTGCAGGTGTTTTATAATATAGTGTCTACATGATTGTTGGTGTGGCAGGTCCCTGATCGTTTTTGTTAAATAATCAGTATTTAGTTTTTTCTTCCCACTTCATTCTTCATGTGACCCGTCAGCATCTTTCTAAAAAAGAAAATCAGCCTTCTTCTAACTCCCAGGATAGGTGTAGTTAGGGTCTCAGCTGTACCCAAGCATGGGCAAGGAGTCAGCACTTCCAGGGGGAGCTTTGCTGGATGCATCTGCCGACCCTGGACTTGATTAACTCATGGGTAAAAACATTCCTTGCTTGACCTGGCTGGGTGGCTTGGTTGGAGTACCATCCCATACATCAAAAGGTTGTGGGTTCTATTTCCCATCAGGGCACATAACCTAGATGGTTAGATCCCTGGTCGGGGTACATACAGGAGGCAACCAATTGGCGTGTGTGTGTATCTCTCTCTCCCCTTCTCTCCCCCTTTCTCTTCGCCATCTTCTCTCTCTTTCATATTCTCTCTCTAAAGCCAATAAAAACATATCAACATATCCTTGGGTGAGGATTTTAGAAAGCCAAAAACAAAAAACTATTCCTTGCCAGGTTTTGAATGGACATACTTTGCAAATGATGGAATGGTGATCTATCAATGGATATTAATGTTATGGCCAAGCTTGCTGTCCAGAGGGGCAGCTTTAAGAATATTCGATGCAGCCCTAACTGGTTTGGCTCAGTGGATAGAGCGTCAGCCTGTGGACCAAAGGGTCCCAGGTTCGATTCCAGTCAAGGGCTTGTACTTTGGTTGTGGGCCCATCCCCAGTGGGGGGCGTGCAGGAGGCAGCTGATTGATGTTTCTCTCTCATCGATGTTTCTAACTCTCTTCCCTCTCCCTTCCTCTCTGTAAAAAGTCAATAAAATATATTAAAAAGAAAAGAATATTCAATGCAGAACTGAGAATTAGCCCATACAAATGGAGAAATGGAAACCAAGAATTTCTCCCTCCTTTTGGTGTGTGTTAGCTGGAAGTATGGTGCTCAACAGGACATGCTATTTGGTTATGTTGAAAATTTTTAATAATTCACATATCATAACATTTTTAATAATTCACATATCATAAAATTCACCCTTTTAAATTGTACAATTCAGTAGGCTTTTATTTTTTTATTATTTTATTTTTTAGTATATTCAGAAGGTTGTGTAACTATCACCACTGTCTAACCACTGTCTAATTCCAGAACAGTGGAGTTAAATTTTGACTTGAATCTTGGATGAAATATCAACCAAAGGTCAGCTCTGGAACTCAGAAAAGTTGTTTGCAAGGGAAGCTGCAGTTTTTATTCAAGGGTCATTTTTTTAAAAAATGCAATGGGGAAAAAAGTCAGGACATTGAATTTTTATTAGGGTTGTTGCTTGATTTCTTTTGCCTGCTATTGATGATTTATAAACCTTTGGTCTTCGGGTTGGAACTTATTATTACCATGGCTGTGTTATAATGAAGAATATTCAGAACAGAAGCAATAAGACTGTCTTTGCTTTCTTTTCTTTTTCTTTGTCAAGCCGTGCTTCATTAGGGCAGGGCGTGGGCCTGCTTTGTTCTCCATCACCATCACCTAGCACAGGGATTGCTATAAAGTAGGAGCTCAGCAAAGAGCTGCTGAATAAAGGGGCTGTGTTAGGTGCCCAGGGGAGGTCATTTTTGTCGTGTTTTATAATTTAGTGTCTACATGATTGTTGGTGTGGCAGGTCCCTGATCACTCCAGGTAGTTCAAGGTCACCTTTGTACTTTGGCTTCATTCATGCCCTGAGATACAGCTGCTTCTGGAAATCGAGAGCTTGACTTCTTCCCATGTAGTTCTAGGACAGATCTGGCAAGGACCCCAGCACCCCTCCCAGGAACTCTCATCCGGCTATAACTGGATTTGTAAAGCCTTCTTGAGTTGTTATGGTGAAACACAGTGTGGGTGGTGTGAGTGTGCGTGTCTTCGAGTGTGCACACGTGTGTATGTGCATACTTGCCTGAGCGCACGATGGAACTGTGAGGAATTCCTTCATGTTTTTATAAATTGCCCCTTTCTTCTTTCTGCCCTTATAGTTTGTGGGTAGGTCAGGGTGCAGAGGGGCCTCCAGTCTGGGCACATGGCCCAGGCGTGCTGGCATTCAGTGGCCCATTGTTTCCTGCCCCTTATGTCCATGGACAGATGACTGGGGCTGGCACAGCTGCCTTCTTGGGTACCATTGTTTGTCTTTGCAGCGGCAGCAAAAACCTGAAGCAGCACATTTTACCTTGGACAGAGCAGCTATTCTGTCTCAGGGCTGCAGCCCGGAGATGGGGGTGGCGGTAGTCTCCCTTAAATGTCTGGGTGGGTGCTCTGAGAATGAAAGCCACGCAGGCCTCTCTTTCTAGGCAGGTTGTGGGGGAGGGGAGGTGCTCAGTGGTGTCAAATCACAGATCAACCCGAGTGGCAGGTGGTATCTGTTAGCAGAGAAGGCACTCTTCTTTTCCTGGTTCAGGGATGGGGATATTGCTTTCGCACTTTCTCTGCCCCCCCCCTGGGTTTACTGGCAGACCTCAGAGTGAGCTCGCAGGACAAGAAGAGCCAAGAAAAGCGCTTCCTCCAAAGCTGCCCTGGAGCGTAGATTCAGGAAGCAGGGAAGGATCCAGCCCTGTTGTGGACTGACCAAAATGTGGCTTCGTGAGTCAGTGGGCTAGTGCACACCTGACTCTGCGATAGCCGCATCGCCCTCCGCATTCTCTTCCACTTCTGTCACTGATTGAATCACTTGTCAACTGGAAAGTGGGGAAGGGAACGTTCCAGGGTGAGAGCTGTAAAAACTGTGATTTATGCAGAGATACCTTCAGATACTCATGTTCTGTTCTTCCTGTCTCCTTGCTCCCAGTATCAACTTCTTTGACAAGTCAGACAAAACTTAATTTAGCTTCAGCCCCACTTGCATCTAATCGTATGACCTTTTTGTAAATTGCTTCACGAGTCTCACTTCACTTTTCTCATCTGTGCAACCAGGATAATTGGGATAACTTAGGGCCTAGTTGTGAAGATTAAATGAGATGATCTGTGTAAAGGATGCTTGCTCAGTGAACACATTTGTGTTCCCTTTCCTTCAGGTCCTGGAAGGATGCCTGATGGATCACTTTTGGCTCCCACTCCTAGAATGTCCCTTTCTCCATCTTCCAGCTGATGGGTGATTTAGGCCCTTAGAGCCACACTGGGACTAGACGCAGCGGTCACCAACCTTTTGGACCTGATGGACCACCAGTGGTCCGAGGACCACCAGTTGGTGACCACTGGACTAGAGCACAACTAGAATCACTTTGTGTTGTGCTGCTCACCCATTGAGGCACCTGGGAAAGTCGGGGTGGAATGCTGTGCTGGTTGTATGTGCTTAGGGGGCTTCTTAAATTAATTTGCATGTCGCAGAGGCCTCCTCTGAAGTGCTGGTTTCTTATATAACACAGCCTTGGAGTGGCCTACCTCTGGAACTTCATGAGTATCAAGGGAATTTACCTAGCGCCCTCTTTCTGTGGTGGAGGGTGGGCATCATCCATTCTACCATGTTTCTTTCCACTTCCATGGTTAGTGAGGTTATTGATGCAAAGTCTTAAATGAATGACAGGTGACTCAGAGGAGCCTGATAGCCCCATTGCCCATCCACATCCTCTTCCACATCTGTTACTGATGTGGTATCTTTTCACCCAAAAAAGGTACCTTTTCACCCTGATTCTTACTGAATGGATCATTGTAAGTAATATTAGTGAGTGTCCTCTCTACCATAGTTGGCTCACCCAATGACTATGACCTTTATCTGTCAATAGATGGAAGGGTACAAGTGCCTGTAGGAAAGGGCTGTTGCTTTTGAGAGGCCCAGAAATTGCCCTAGCTGGTTTGGCTCAGTGGATAGAGCATCAGCCTTCGGACTGAAGGGTCCCAGGTTTGATTCCAGTCAAGGGCATATACTTTGGTTGCAAGCTTGATTTCAGCCCTAGTTGGGGCCTATGCAGGAGGCAACCAATGGATGTTCTCTCACAATGATGTTTCTCTCTGAGTGTCTCTCCCCCTCCCTTCCACTCTCTCTAAAAATCAATGGAAAAATATCCTCAGGTGAGGATTAACAAAATAAATAAATAAATAAATAAATAAATAAATAAATAAATGTTAATCATATATATAAAAGCCGTTTCTTAAATAAATAAAAAAAGACGCCCAGAAATCTCTGGCGAGAACCGTATGCCTGATATGCCCTCTGCGAATCGCCCCCCCCCCAACACCCTTGTAATCAGACTCCCATAAAAACACAGAACAAGAGAGCTTTGATGAGTGATGAGGTACGTGGCTCTTCTGTACAGCTTTCTGTCTGCTTGAAACAATCCTACGGTGCTCAGTTTCAGTTCAGGTGAGGTTACTGCAGACCTGGTTGGCATGGTGGCTGGCAAGGGGGAGGCATGTGGATGAAGAGGGTGAGAATGGCACAGATCACCTCAGATGACCCATAAAGGATCATATACTTTTGCTACATCCTACTGTCTGTGAAAAGAGTAACAAAATGAAGATGGGGATAGATTATAAACCTCTACCTACTTTAGGGAAAGTTAAATGCACCATTTACCCATTCCTCATTGCTTCATTAAAGGAGCGCTTGGCATACCTTTCAACATCATAGCCTTGATGCTAGATTTGCCTCTGATTTATCCATCGCTCAGATGAAAACCGTAAATCCCCCTGCTCCATGCATTACACAGCATAGACAAAAAGCATTGTTACAGCTCTACTATCTAGGAATGAATTTGGAGCATGTATAAAGAAAAGCATAATAATGAGGGTACTCTTTTATCCTGGGGTTGGAGCGATGGTCACATCCTAATGCACTGAGCTGAGCAGGCTTGGAGGGCAAAGGGATGAAAGAAATGGCTCCATTGTCACTCAGATGGGGATTGGGACTTAACTTCAACAGGATCCGCACTGCAGGCCTTCTCTGAACTGACAAGCAGTCTGGTTTTGGCAAGCTGCTTCCTTTGGGTGCCAGGTCTCCTGTCAGTAACAAATGCAGTATTGCATTTGAGGCAGATCTGGTTGCAGCTGGAGCAATCATTGCTGCAGTTCCAGAGAGGGTGTTGTTAGCCTTGTACAAGGACTCTGGCCAGCCAGAAATCTGCCAAGCTGGAGCTTACCCAGAATATTTCTAGCTTTGATGAAGCAGGAGTTCTGAGCATCAGTGGGGGTGAAACAACAGAGATATGAGTGATATTTGTTGGTGAAAAATATAAACTTCTTGAAGGCTGATTTACGTTCTATGATATTGGAAACTATGGAATCTGCTTGAAAGGAGGTGGTTTACTTGCCTAGAAGACCTGGTACTTGTTTCATTCTTGATTGCCACTATTTGATCTTGGGCAGAACTCTTTCTGTCTCTATTAAAATACTAGAGGCCCAGTGCATGGATTCATGCACCAGTGGGGTCCCTCAGCCTGGCCTGTGCCCTCTCGCAATCTGGGCCCCCTTGCAGAATGTTGGAGAGCCAGTTTTGGCCTGATCCCCACAGGCCAGGCTGAGGGACCCCACTGGTGCATGAAATCATGCACTGGACTTTTAGTATACATATAAGATCTTTGGTTAATCTCTTCCCACCCTTCCCCCTGCCCACTTCCCTCTGAGATTCATCAGTCTGTTCCATGTTTCCATGCCTGTGTGTTGAGTATCTGCCCCCTGATGGTCAGTGCATATCATAGCTACTGGTCGAACAGTTAAGTGGTCACTTAGGCTTTTATATATATAGATCCTGACCCTCACCCTAATTCACAAAGATTTAGAGAAAGTATAACAAGTAGGAGCTTGGGCTCTAAAGTCAATTTGTCTGCGTTTGAATCTAATCATTTAATTCCATTAAGGATCAGTTTTCTCATCTTAAAATGGGGATGAAAGTAGTACCTATGCAACAAAATCGTTGGGAGAAAATTCATTAGGCTCTTTGCCAGAAGACAGCCCAAATTCTGGCATTGCCAGAAACATAGTAAATTGTTTAATAAATGGTAGCTGTGAATATCATTATGTCTAATAATCACATTCTCTTAAATGACTCAGCAGACTTTTGGTTCCAGTGTTTTTCAATAGTCGTCATCATCTCCTCCTCCTCCTCCTCCTCCTCCTCCTCCTCCTCTTCCTCCTCCTTCCCCATCTTGACCCCAGGACAGGAATCAAATAAAAGGAAGAGGTAAATGTTGGCCTGTATGGTTCCCTTTAGGGATCTCTGTATGACTGTCTTGTCTTTTGTTGTTGCAGAGATCCGCGCTCAGCTCACAGAGCAGATGAAATGCCTGGACCAGCAGTGTGAGCTCCGGGTGCAGCTGCTGCAGGACCTCCAGGACTTCTTCCGAAAGAAGGCTGAGATTGAGATGGACTACTCCCGCAACCTGGAAAAGCTGGCAGAGCGCTTCCTGGCCAAGACACGGAGCACCAAGGACCAGCAATTCAAGTAGGAACTCCTTGGCTGTTACTTTTAGAGATCTTGGGAATGGGATCTGGGATGGAGGGAGGCAGGGTATGCCACCTAGATCCAAGTGGATTTATGAAACAGGTAACCCTATGACTTCAAATTGGCTGAGGGTTGAGAGCCTTCAAGGACTTCTCCTCTTCCAGATCAGCCTTACATGCAGCTCAACACCTTGGAGAGGTCAGAATAGATGATGAACCATCTATAAGTCATAATATGCTAATTAGATCAGACATCCTTCTGGATGACCTTCTGGACAAAGCCGGGGCTATGAGGGAAGCCCAGGTGCCTGCTGGCAGCTAGAGGGAAACCCGGGTCCCGGATGCCAGAGGAAGCTGGCGCTGGCAGCCAGGGGAAGGAAGGCCTACTCTTGCACAATTTTGTGCATTGGGCCTCTACTGCAAATATTAACAACAAACACTTTCATAGCTCTTCCTATGTGCCAAGTATGGTTCTAAAGGCTTTACATATATGTTAATTCACTTAATCTCCACAACAACTCCATATGTTGGTTATTGTTATTTCCTCAACTTATAGGTGAGAAAATTAAGTCATAAAAAGGTTAAGGAATGTGCCCAGTGTGTACACACACACACACACACACACACACACACACACACCCCTAATAAATAGAGCTGGAATTTAAACCCAGCCCATCTGGTTCTAGAGCCTGTACTATTAACCATTTCACCAAAATGTCTTTAACTAGAAGAAATGAATGATGTTGCAGCCATACTTCTATATTGCTGCCCAGATAGTTGCTAAAGCCTATTTCTTCTACATTTATAGTATTTTATACTATTGGCCCCTCCACTTTGTTCTCACTGCCATTGCCCTACTTTAAATCATCGTCTTTGTCTGAGTGATTACAATATTTACTGTATCATCTACAGTAAAGGTTCTCAGCCCCAACTGCACATTAGAATTCCCTGGAGAACTTTTAAAAATGCTGAAATCTGGGCCCCACTCCAGACCAATTAAATAAGAATCTCTGGGAGTAGGGCCTTGGTGTAAGCTTCCCAGCTGATCTAATGGATGTCCAATGCTGAAGACCACAGTCTATAGCTTCTCTCCTTTCCAATGTGCCTGACCCACTGTTTTCAGATTTAGTTTTCCTGGAATGCACTGGAGATCAGGCAGTTTCTCTGTGCAGTGGCTCCCCACTATCTATAAATCTATGGTCTTGATACTCAAGGTTTGGTCTTCCAATATCAGCACCACCCTGGATGTTGGAAATAGAGAACCTCAGGTCCCACCCCAGATGCACTGTAAAAAGATCCCCAGGTGATTTGTGTGCACATAAAAATTTGAGAATTGCTGCTCTCTTCACTCCTTGGCTTGGTTCTCAAGCCCCTCTACATCTGGCCCAACTAGCTAGCCAACCTTATTTCCTGTTTCTGCTCCACAGTATCTTCGCCAAGCAGACGTTAACTTCAGTGGGCCTTTGCTCATCCTGTTATTTGAGCTTATGTGCCCATTCGTCACATCTGTGCATGTCTAAGCCATACCCATGTTTCAAGGTCCATCTCAGATGCAACCTGTTCCAAGAAACTTTCCTGATTCTCCCAGAATAAAAAGAATGTTCTTCCTCTTTGTACAGCACTTTATTTGTTCTTTTATTAGGACACTTCAGCACTATCTGTCTTATATTGTTTTCTCTTAGTGATCTGAATAAACTTTTCTAATTCATCTTTCAGTCTTCCACAGTGCCTCGCGTAATATGAGGTATAAAACTGATGCTCAGTAAATATTACTGGATGAGTAAACGAATGAATGAATTTAAGAATTAATGCCAAATAATGTCTTCTCCTATTTTCTATTTTTATTGTCTTAATAATTTGGGAAACAAATACCCTTTACAAGCCAACTCTGAGCAGTGATATGAGGCTAAGAATGAGGAGAACATGTGACACTCCCAGTTTAGCCAGAATGAGAATTTCCTCCAGATGTTTTGTCCTCAGAGTCCCTTATCTTTCTCAAGTCCTGTTCTCTTTATGATAAGCAATCCTGAGAGAATAAAATGTTATTTTAGTGATAAATGAAGATGTGGTGTAGAAATCATTTGCTTTAAGAAAAATGATTCAAAGTTGGATTTATTCTGTTAATAAGCTGCTCCTAAGTTTAAAATATTTTATTTTTACTAGTGTATCATATTCTCTGCTTAAGGACATATATACTTCAAATTAAGGTACAGACATGTTACTCCCTAAATAATCTGAATTGCTCTGATTAAGATCATATGCAAAGAATAGGGTATTAGGAGGTGGGGGCTAGAAGGGGCAATGGGGGGAAAAGGGAGACATATGCAATATTTTCAACAGTAAAGATTTAATTAAAACAGCAACAAAGAATAGGGCGTTTTCTCTAAGGCTGGAAGAATGTATTTTCCTGATAAGGCTGGTTCCTGGCCTCATTTCCCCCCAAATAACCAGTGAGTAGTTATTGAGGGTCAGCTATATGCTTCATATTGTACAGGTAATAGAAGATATAAGAGCAGTTTGTTGTATGTATCCAGAGGGGGCCATTTCTTATTGTAGAGAAAAGATTTTTTAATACAGGAAGCAATGAAAGGATAAGGTAATAATGATCTCATGAACAGATCATTGGTTTTATGTAGAATATAGATGTGATAAGAGGTCAAAAATAAATTATCAGAGATAGATAAAGGATCTAGAATACTATGGTCAGGAGAGTTTTCCAGAAGCAAGTGAGATTAGGTTAGGCTTTAAAGATTTGTGTAGTAGAGAACAGTATTACAGGTGGAAGGAAGTAGGAATGTTTGGTGGTAAATGGGGTATAGGAACTAGTAAGGAATCCAGCTTCGTTAAAAGGGAGATTCTAATACATCCATTGCACATTCCTTGAACTCCTTTAGGCCACAGTGCTGGGATACAGCAGTGAATAAGCCACTGAATCTTCCACAGGGCACTTACCAGGAGAATGAGGAAGCAGGCATTAAACAAATCGCACAGTTAGATGAGTTGAAGTAAGTGTCAGGAAACTAAAGTACAAGGTGTTACAACAACTTATAAGAGGGAGACTTCTCCAGTCCGTTTGCTGTCACATTATGACTAATTTACTTTAATAACTTCCTGTCTGATCTTATCCCAAGTAACAGTCTACTTATTCAACAAACCCCTATAAATCCTACTGGGTACTGTGCTCTGATTCCCATGGAGACTAAGCTCTAGAATCTTGGCTTACAGAGGAGACATGTAGACAACATAATGTGAAAAGGCCTTTAATAGAAGTGTGAGCAAAGTATTACGAGAACACAGGTATTTTTCAAAAGCAGTGGAAGATAAGGTTTGATAAAGACAACAAATAGTAGCTCTTTGACAGACAAGCAGAGGAGTTCCGATTTGATATGGCGGTGTGGTAGTGAGCTCTCTGAGTTCTTGCATGGGGACAGCTACATGAGAAAGATGTAGAAGAATGTACTTTTATGTCAGAGAAGGCCACGATGGAGGTTTGGGGGGAGGGGGAAGTAATCCAGGCACAGTGTGACAGCAAAAAAGAATGAAAGGGAAGGAATATATTCAAGACGTATTCTAGAAACTAAACAGGACTGGATAACTATTTGGGTAAAGAACTGTACTGGTTAGAGGTGACCAGTGTCTCTAACTGGGTAACCTAGAAGAATTATGGCATCTACAATAAAAGCAGAATATTCAGGAAAGACCTCTTGTGAATGGTGAATCGACTTTGGACATGTTGGCTTTGGGACAGTGGGAGGTCTTCAGACATCCAGACGGAAGGTTGTGCTTCTGAAATAAGAGGTTATAATTGAAAATAGCTAGCATAATCTTCAGTATAAATTGATTATGGTAGATACGAAAGTATATGAACTAAGAGAAGAGAAAGAGAAGAACAAAGAGCTAAAATCAGGACCCAAGGTTTGGGTGCACCCAATGTTAGGGAGGAATATAAGTTACTACTAGAAGGGGCAAGGAGGGGAAGAGGGAGATTTTTTTTTTTTTTTTTTAGCATTAAAACGATAATAAAAAGTATGGTAGGATTGTCTGCTGGAAATAGAAAATCTGTAAAAGTTAAGCACAGCAATTTCTTACAGATACTCTTCCATGTGAAAGCATTGTGAGAGATGTGAAGATGACTAAAATGAACCCCAATCCTAAGAGCTTTTAATTCATCAGAGTGTCACGAAATTGCTGGACTTTGTAGCTCAGAAATGGTAACGTAGTGGGAAGTCGCCCAGTGTCTCAGCTGATTAGAAGAGGAAGTGAGAAATACACACACAAATGTAGTGAATATAGGCAAGATGGTGAGAAGCTCAGTAGGAGTGCAGGCAACATCCCACTTTCATACATAATGTACAGAAAAGTCAAATGGTTGAATGTCAAAGCACAGTTTTAGGTGGAGTAGCTTGGTTCTGTTGCTCTAAGTATCTATGTGAAATTCTGAATCATACCTACCTCACCTGATGTACTTTCAGGGATTTATACCTGGTCTTTCTTTTTGCCACACTTAAATCCATCTATGCTTCCCTAAGTGCAATGAGCATCTGAAGAGTTGCTGATGATTTCTGTCTAGCCTTGTCTTTTAATACAGGGATAAGACTTCTTCTCAATGCAACACTAGTAATAGCACTTTCATTTTTCCAATTTCTACATCTCTGTGTTGCAAAAGGGAAGCAGGTACGCTGATGTTTGCACGCACAAGTATTCACTGCACAGAGGCAACCCTGCTACTGAAACTGAAGTGGCACTTGGCAGGCAGCGTCACCAGGCTAAACTTGGACCACTTGTTAGCAACTGAAAAGTCAGCATTTTTGGTCCAGGAACGGGCTTTTTAGACATGGCTGTTTTGGTTAGGATATAGCGTGTGCTACTCTAATAGTCCCCAAATAAGAATGGCTTACACAAGATAGTGGTTGATTTTTTCTTGTGTAATAGTCTGGGCATTCAGGGCTGTGTCAGCCTCATCATTCCATCCTGAGAGTGTTGCTCTTGTCTGTATGACCCAAGATGGCTCACTGCCACCATGTCCCCATTCCAGCTAGTGGGAAAGGCAAAAGGGAGGGGGCAGGCACACCCTTACTCTTTAAATGTGCAATCTGAAAGTGGCACATACATTTCTTCATCTTACATCTTACTGGCCAGAACTTAGTCACGTGATTATATTGAGCTGCAAGGGAACTGAGAAGTATAGTTATTATTCCAGTTGACCTGAAAATAAGAGTTTCTATTAATATAGAAGAAGGAGAAGCCGTTTGGGGACTGGAGGGGGGACAGGCTGTTAGCAGCCTCTGCCACATTGTCTGTGATGTGTCAGAGGGCAGATGTGTGAAAGAGCATGGCCATCGCACCATGTATTCCGAGTGCCATAAGTGCACCGAGGAGAGAGGTTTACCCAGGCTGGGATCTGGGGAGGACTGTGTGGAGGTGAAGTTCAATGGATGGGAAATGAAAAAATAAGAGTGCCAATGCTCAGTATTGGCCCTTTAAGCTTAATTCAGTTGAAACAATGCAAAAGTTGTAGAGGAGGATAAAAAGATGGTAGAAGAAGAATTTGGACAGAGAAAACAGTGTTGATAACAATTGGGAAAGACAAGGCAGGTGGGTAACTAGTCTGTTTGAGTAAAGAAAGAAATAATAAATGCAATGGTGAAATAAGTCTTGAAAAATTGTGAGGGACCAGTTTATAGTGGTCCATGAATGCTAGGTGTCAGGGTTTAGGGTCTACTCAGTATGCATGGGAGAGCCATTGATAGTTTTTGAGTAGGGAACATAATTATGGCTGTGCTTTGGAAAGGTAACTATGGCAACAGCACATAAGATCAATTGGAGCAGAGACACAGAAGGAGACCTGTTAAACGGAGGGTCTGGCAGTTGGCCTAAGGTTAATGTAGGCCTAAACTGAAGTCGTGCCCTTGGAAATAGGAAAGTGGACCAGATGTAAGGGCAAGGAGCAAGTGAAGTCAAAGAAAGCTGGGACAGAAAAAGGGTTGTGGGTTTCCAGGGTCTCTGGAGTGGCAGGTGTACTGTATTTTCATTCACCGGTGAAGAGTAGCCTGGCTTTTGCTGACTCTCGGGCGGGTCCCTAGAATAGTTCATTCTCTGCCCAGAGCATCTCAGCGGGCACTCGTCACCTCCCCCGGAGCTGTAGCAGCTGTTGGCCCAGCAATGCCATGAATTTGTCTCCCTGTGCTGCCAGGAGAGCAGCTGCCAGCAGCAGCTCTGGACAGACACATCTCAGGAACATGGAAACTATTCAACTTGCGATGGGGTAGGGTGGCCAAGGCCGAAGTCAGTCCACATGGATTTGCCCCACCCTTTTCCGGGCCAGTTTTCACCCTGGCTAGATTTCAGCCTCTTATACTGGGTTAGGTTGGGTGTTCTGTTACAGTTCTTAAAAAATCATTTTTTTATTTTTCAATTATAGTTGACATGCAATATTATATTAGTTTCAGGTGTACACCCCAGTGATTAGACATTGTACAATTTACTAAGTGATCATCATCCTTATAAGTCTCATACCCATCTGACACCATAATAGTTATTAGAATATTATTGACTATATTCCCTATTTTATGTACCCATGACTATTCTGTAAATACCAATTTGTACTTCTTAATCCCTTCATCTTTCCCACCCATTTCCCCTGTCCCCTCAGTTAGGACAGTGGTTCTCAACCTTCTGGCCCTTTAAATACAGTTCCTCATGTGGTGACCCAACCATAAAATTATTTTCGTTGCTACTTCATAACTGTGATGTTGCTACTGTTATGAATCGTAATGTAAATATCTGATATGCAGGATGGTCTTAAGCGACCCCTGGGGAAGGGTCGTTTCACCGCCAAAGGGGTCGCGACCCACAGGTTAGAACCGCTGGTTCAGGGACACATGTTGTTGAACTGTTTTTTCCCCTCTTTCTTTTGGACAATTTCTTACGCTGGTAGCCATCACCCTTGTCACTCTTTGGTTTTGCTTTCTATTCTGCTTTTCTCCCACTCACCTTTTGTATGCTCCCAAGCATACACTGTGCTCAGTGCCCACACCCTCATTAAAGCAGACACTTCTCTGACCCTGCTGTGCAATCTGACCCTATGGTCCCATCACGCGCCTTCTTTTCCCTCTCCCCATAAAAAGAGGGAGAGATGCTACGGATAGAACTAGAGCGATTATTTGATTCTACCTTATTCTGCTTTGTTTAAGATCGGTAATATGGCTTCCTCTATCCCTTTGAATTGTGGGAAGACCCTGTTAATATCTGAAATCCTATCTGCCTGGTTTGATTAAAAGCAGAAATAATATTTGTAAGGGTAGGAATTTTTCTTAGGGAAGATGTTCTTGAATTTTCTTAGGCTCCTTGAAGAGTATAAATGTATTCCTATATGTTGCTGAGTCTTTGATTGTTTCTTTTAAGTGGAATCTGTGTTAATATTGCCCAGCAGGACTCTAATTGATAATGTGCTGGCTGTTTTTTACATAAATTACCTTTCAGTCATAGCTCACTTGGTTTTGATCTCCTCTCTTTAATAGCTCAGTGCTTTCTTTTATTTTGAGATTATTGTCTTTTTTTCTGTTGAGTTGTTAGAGGAATATGCCTGCATTGCTATCCTGCTGTGTTCCTTACAGAGACCTTATGCTACTTTATAACCCTGTGCCAGCATCTTTTCTTTCTTACAGCTTTTCTTCTCAACAACAAATATTTTTTGAATATTTTAAAGGTATTATTGTTCTTGATTCTGAGAGGAGAGAGATCCAGAGAAGTAGAAGTGGTGGTTCTTTCTCATATCAATTTATAATCTAGTCAGAGATAAATTATTTCTGAATGCATAAAACAGATCTTCAGTATAAGGCAATATATGGTAAGTACCAAGTGTGCTACAGAAAGGTATGGTTAGGAAACTTTCAGGGGGGAAATGGGATTTGAATCAGACTGAAAAAAAATGAATAGGATTTTGACAGATGGAGAGAGAGGGAATGTTATAGGCAAGAAGGGCACAGCAGGAAGAAAGTACAAAACACCTTTAGGGTACAGGGAGTAGGCTGGTTTGGCTGACATACAAGTGTATATGGAGAAATTGGACAAAGGTAGATAGGATCATGCTTTGGACGGCCTTGAGTCTTGTCTAAGAGAGTTGGCTCTAAGAATAGACACTGGAAACGGAAACCACTGAAGATCTGAACAGCTAATGTCCAAGTGGAGGTATGAACTCTGCTTAAGGAAGATTAACCTTAACCGTAGGGTCATAATTTGCTAAATGACAAGAAACTTGATTCATTGAAACCAGTTGCCACAGTAGATAAAGATCTAAATTAGGGTGGGATGGTAGGAATGAAAAGAACAGAAATCGATCCTTCAGTCTATTTAGCAAATATGTACTGTGCTCTTACCATGTGCCAGACACATGCCACACAAGACAGATTCCACCCCCTGCGCTCCTGGAGCTTATAGTCTAGAGACAGATGGAAAACACCTGGTGCAGGGAGAATCTACAGGACTTGCTGACTGATGGGATTCAGGTTTCAAATGAGCTTGGAAGCAGGAAAGAAAGAAGGCTGTGAAGTTTCTTTTGGACTTGGGTGACTGGTAGATTAATGGTGCCTTTAAGTAGAAATACTGAACTTAGGAGAATGAGTTGTTTTTGAAGGGTTAGACTATGAGAAATTTGGTTTTGGAGTGTTAAGTTTAAGATATTGGAAGGATACTGAGGCTAAAAATTGCAATAATTGACAAAAAATGAATGGCTGTATTCAGGGCTAGAGATCTGAGTTGTATTCAGGGTCAAGTCTGGGCTTTTGGTAGAGATTTGGGCCTGTTCATAGAGAGGTGATGGTTGAGGCTGTGGAAATGTTTGATTTCCAACAGTAAGAGTTTAGCAGGGGGAAAAGGGAGACATTCTTTTTATTGTCTGTGGTACTCCGATTACAGAGAATGAAAAGGGATTTAGAAGATACATTTATGTGTGCATTCATTCAGTATACATTTCAGGGATCTAATCATATACTAGACACTGAGCTAAATAGTGGGGATAGGAATAAGACAGTATCCTGTTCTCACTAACATTAGATTAGCATTCTGTTGAGAATATACACATGGGCCCGGCTGGCGTCTCAGTGGTTGAGTGTCGACCTATGAACCAAGAGGTCATTGTTCGGCTCCTGGTCAGGGCACGTGGTCAGGTTGCAGGCTCGATCTCCAGTGTGAGGTGTGCAGGAGGCAGTCAATCAGTGATTCTCTCTCATCATTGATGTTTCTCTCTCCCTCTCCCTTCCTCTCTGAAATCAGTAAAAAAATATATTTAAAAAACAAAACAAAAAGAAGATACACATGGGAAGTAAACCTGCTTATTGGGCTGGTTATGAGTTGTGTAACTGTTGGAAGAGATGTGAGGGAGCAGGACCGAAGTATCTTAGGAATCTGGTGGATGTTTAACCTGTAATACTCCTTTCAATGGGAGGTTAGGTACACACTCAATTAGAGAGAAATTCTTGTAGAGTCCATGTTCTTGGCCTTGGGCCCAATATTTGAATGTGCGCAGAATCTGCAGTTATGTCACCTATTGCCGATGGATTTTTCTGCTCAAGCTGAGCTCCGAGTTGTTTACCAGTCTCACAGGATAGAACTGCATTGAAAAATGTAATCAAATGGCCATGGAGCACGTTATAGCTGTGATTGCAAATCAAAAAAGGGTGGAGGACCACAAAGTTCCTCTTTGAGTGTGGGGTGACTTTGAGAAGGGAAGTAGGAGGAAGGATAAAGCTGCCAGAAGGGGGAACCCCTTACTTCCTGGGACCAGTGTGTCACTCATTCATTTTGGACATATTTGGGAGCTATTTGTTCCTTTAGGGAAGGTTTTGCCCAGATGTAGCCTCTGATGATGAGCAAGGGTTGGCTTCCTTTAGGCATGGCTCAAGCTGTAATTCTTTAGAAACTAACAAGAGGCCCCTTGGTGACCTTTTCACTTGCCCAGTCCATATAGAACTTTACATGGTGGTCGGGTCCTTTTTAGAAAATTGGGAGGTTTCTTTACACACAGATAAAAGCAGGATAAAAGAGACCCCAGAAGGCAGTTCAGGTGATCAGCAAGACAGAGAGTGGTGGTCAGTCTTTGGAACAGAGAAAGAATTATTTTGAAAGTAATTTGGGAGCTTTATGACTTAGTAGAATAAGCTGAGAGCCTTAATATAGACAAATTTAGATCTGAATCCTGTCTTTTCTGCTTATAGCTGTGTGACTTGGAGCATCCTTGTGTAGCTTCAGCTTTCTCATCTATGAAATGTGGAGAATAATGCTTGCCCTGAAGAGTTGTTCTAGGGATTAGATCTAATACAAAGTGGGGCAAAGTCGGTTTATAGTTGTGAGTATGCAAAACACAGAGTTTATTCTTTTATCTTTTTCTTTTTTTAAATTCTTTTTTTTTTTTTTTTAGAGACAGAGGAAGGGAGAGGGAAAAGTGGGGGGAGGGGGGGGAGAGAGAGAGACCTTGATGTGAGAATAAAACATCAGTCAGCTGCCTCCTGCACACCTCCTACTGGGGATTGAGCCCACAACCTGGGCATGTGCCCTGACTGGGAATCAAACTGGTACAGGGGTTGATGCCCAACCAACTGAGCCACACTGGCCAGGGCCAGAGTTAACTCTTATATTATTATTCATTAATTATTGTATTATTTTTCCATATGAACAACTGAAAACTTACTTTTGCCCCTCCCTGTATATATAAAGCACTATCCTAGTGTCCACAACTTAATAAACACTACAAAACTGGAATACTACTACCTGGCTATAAAAAAGAAGCAACTTGTACCCTTTGTGATGACATGGAGGGACCTGGAGAGTATTATACTACGTGAAATAAGCCAGTCAGAGAGAGACAAACACCATATGATCTCACTTATTTGTGGAATCCAATGAGCAAAACAAACTGATGAAAATAGACCCGGAGGCGTGGATACATAGAACAGACTGACACACCTCAGAGGGGAAGGTGGTAGTGGGGGTGGACTGAATAAAGGGAGGTAAAAAGATTAGTCAAAGAACATAAATGCATAGTCTTTGGTGTCGACAATAAAAAAGTATAAAAAGAGTAGGGAGGTGGCTGATGTAATTATCACCATGAAAGAAGGAGACTAGTATGAGCATTAAGAGCCCAGGTTCTGGAACTAGATTCCCTGAGATTGTAATCCTGGATTTCTCACTCACCAGCTGTGTGATTTTAGATGAAGGTTCTTAGTTCCCTCATTTGTATATTATGGATAATAACAATAGCTACTTTGTGGAGTTGTTATGCTGATTAAGTAAATTAATATATCTAAAGCCCTTTGGACAGTGCTTAGCACATAGTAAGTGTGAATAGCAATGACTACTATTCTTGTCCTCAGGAATTGGGACTGAATGTAGCTATACGAGGTAAAAACTTGGTAGATTAAATTTATTATTTACTTATTCCTTGTGCAGAGTTAAGCATTCTTCAGCCTGGCCCTCATTTTCTTCAGCAATCCCTGAGGCCTCTCTTGAATGACAAACTATTTTTCCATCCAGATTTTTATAATATGGCTGCACTGGGCAGGAAATGCGCAATTATATGGCTCTATATAATTGTATGTCCAGTTCCTATAAAAACCGCAGCAATTGTATGTTTTGTCTTAAAGGGTGTCATGTTTACAAGGTGGGTGTCATGTTTACAAGGTGTCATGAACTGCCTTGGACCAGGCAGTTAATCCTGCCATGCTACTTTTAGATCCCGGCTTATAATCATCAAGAGGAGGAAATTAGTCTCAGAATTTCCTTATCTTCATGGAGTCAGTATTCAGCACTAATTGCCAAATCATTGGGATTCCACAAAAATATAGTGTTGAGCCCCCTGGTCCCATTTGCAGTCTGGGTGGAGGAAGAACGCCAGTCCTGTTGAGTCTTCTGGAGTGGCCACAATCAAGACCAGCAGGCCGGTGCAGTCCAGACCTCAGCCATGGACGTAGCAGACTGTGGTTTACTGGGTCGTTGGTCTCATGAGGCCAAAAGAAGCTCCCACATTTCTGCCTAAATGGCTTCATATCGTCCTTTTGGAGTGCAGAGTGATGGATGGCAGAGCAGGAGCAAAACATGCTTTTCTGAGCGGTTGGGAGGATGTTGGAGACTGCTGAGGGAGGACTTCCTGTGTTTCCTGGGCACGGCCATGGGAACGCCAGCGGGACACACCGCATGATTGCAGGTTACTGGCGCACAGACCCTGATGACCCTGTTCCTTAACGACAGTTCTGGGGTGCAGGGGAGTTTTAGCCTTCAATTTCTTCGCTTTCTGAGCCCTATAATAATGGCATAGTAGAGGCAGGAAGCAATATGTGGCTGATCTGCAGGATCTTTAATTCTTAGGCATTCACAGCCAATTAAATGAATTGACTTTGATCCAGTTCTCTTTTAAAGGCAAAAGCAATGTCATCTTTATTGGGAGCTAACTGTGTTAAGTGGAAGGGTTTATAAGATAAGAAGAAAAGACAGTCTCTTTCATAAGGACTTTCATAATTGAAATGGGGAAAATCAGACTGAGAGAGAATAATAAGAACACATGTGCGCATGGGCACATGCGTCTAAAAATAGGACCCCGTTTCCAGCAGTTTCCAGTCACAAGGAAGGGAGAGGTAGGAGGAGTACTGGGGAGGGACTCGTACTTGGCTCAGCCAGGGAAAGGTAAAAGATAGCACAGTTATATTCTCAATTAGTTTGGGTCCCAAGTTAATTGAAGGAAAGACTTTAATATCTAATTCCTGTGCGCACTGAAGTATCGCGCTGTGAAGAGAAACAGAGTCCGTGTTAATGAAGGATTTAGAGAGAATCAGGAAGAACTAGGGCTGGGATTTTTTCAGAGTTGAAAAAGGATCATCCTTTCTGTTACCTCCTGCCCATAAACACCCCTACCGCTCATTGGCTCATTGCCTCTGGGGTTTTAGAGTCAGGGAGGATCAATGAGCACGGCTCTGACTCCTAATATATCTCAGCTACAGCTGGTTAAAGAAGCAGGATTAGAAAATGAATCGAACAAACTAGGATTATCTTTAACAGTAGGATGCTGAGCTGTGTTTGCAGATTTGTGCTTAAGCAGTTGGGACAGGGCATCCTTGCATGAAATTCAGACATCCCTCCCTGGCAGCCTCCGTGTTAAAGTAGAGGTTGCAGAACAAGTCTGGCAGCTCTTAGTCTGAACCCTTGTAAACAACAGATGTTCATAACTAAGTTCTGTGGGTGAGGATGGGGGTTTCTGTTGATGCCTAAATTTTTCTTAAAAATGTATAGGCAGTATGTCGAGGATTTAGCAAAAAGGAGGAAGCTGTACAGAATTGATTCTGCAGTGTTATAGGTGGAACTGATGCTTCAGACAGTTCCCTTGACAAAGCACAGGGTATTGAGTGAACGCTGAATAAACAGCAAGTGAACCCAGGAAGCAGGCACAATTAAGAAAGGTTTGGCTTCTTGGGTGTGTTGACTTTCTGCCCTCCTCCCGTTCCCCTTCTTGTACACAGACCGATTTGTTGACCCCCCCCCCCACGCCCACGCCTCTGTTTTCTCTGGTCATGGGTGGAAATGAGTGCCTTCCCTACCAGACTCCTGCATACACATGCCTACTGACACTCAGGCAGGTTTACTGTCCAGTCTCTTCTACTAGCTCCTTCCGAAGCCATTCAGGTTCTTACAATATATGGATTAAAGGGTATTTTTAGGGGCTTTGTCTTGGATGCTAACCTTATTCTTATTCTTATTTGTGCCTTACCAAATTCTCAATGTTGATTTTGCCAGGTCTCCGATCATTAATTGGAGGTGGGTGAAGATAAGGTAGCTTATAAAGAATTCAGTGCTTCCTTCCTTTTTATCCCTACCCCATCCAGCCCCCAAACACACATACATAGTGAGTTTTCAGCCAGACGATGAATGCTTCGGAAACCTATTTTACAGTATAGTTTGAGGAAGTCGTATGGAAAAAACAAACTTATAATACTTCTTTAGCAGGCTTTCTTGGTACGAAATTAAAGAAGGACTTTAATCAAATGAAAAAAGTAATTTATTGGGGGAACTGGGCCTATTATCAAGCCACTCTATCAGAAAGAATTGTCTTGAAAAATCTCTGATGAGATCACTGGTTATTTGGGGGGCTAACAACATCCTTCTGCTATTATTTTTTTTGAAAAACAAGTCCACTCCAGGTCCTTTTGCACATTAGCATAGAAAGTTTGGGTGAATACCAATCCTGGTAGGTGAGGTTTACTTGTTCTTTCAGCAAATATTTATTTAGCACTTATTCTTATACCAAGAGGCTGTGCCCTTAGTGTGGAATTAAATTTCACTTAATTCCTGAATTAAATATACAGAAAAGAATAAATCACTAACTAGCTCTGGAGATTATCATTTAATGAGAAATATTTTACAGTTGTATATGTATGTATGTATGTATGTATGTTCATATATGTGTTTTGACAAGATGTGGAGTTCAGGGTTGAGGAGCTAGAATTGTTGAGTGGCCCTTTTAGATTCCTGTAATATATGTGATTCATTAATAAACACTTGGCTCCATCTTCCTCATCAACAGTGACTAATATGTCTGGTAGGTGCTAGGCTCACAGAGATGTATGGGACACAGCCTCTGACTTTAGGAGGCTCATTGTGTCATGTGGAAGACAGGAGGCTTAGATGAAAAAAGCATAGAATAGCACATATTTATTGCCAAAGAAAAGATGGAAGGAATTTTTTTTTAATTTTCTTCCAGAATGGGATCTTAAACATTTTTTTGAGATTTTTTTTCAGACAAAAAAGTTACAAAAATAGTACAGAGATTTTCTGTATGCCATTTACCCAGATTGCCCCCAAATATTACCATACTACTACACTTACTTTATACTTCTCCCTCACCATACACAACTCATTTATGTACATATTTTGTTTTTGTAAGACACTTGAGCATAAGTTGCAGACATAAATCCCTTTTACCTCTACCTCCTTCAATGTGAATTTATTAAAAACTAGAGGCCCGGTGCATGAAATTCATGCACTTGAGGGGAGGATGGTGAGTCCCTCAGCCCGACTGGTGCCCTCTCGCATCTGGGAGCCCTTGGAAGATGTCCGACTGATTGCTTAGGCCCGCTCAAGGGGCGAGTGGGCCTAAGCCAGCAGTTAGATATCCTTGGCACTGCTGCGGAGGTGGGAGAGGCTCCAGCCACCGCTGCTGCTTTCTCTAGCTGCTTTTCTTCAGCTTCTGGCTGAGCGGCATTCCCCCTTTGGGAGTGCACTGACCACCAGGAGCAGCTCCTGCATTGAGTGTCTGCCTCCTGGTGGTCAGTGTGCATCATAGCGACTGCTCATTCTGCTGCCTGGCCGAAACCAGCTCTCCAACATTCCTAGAGAGGCCCCAAATTGTGAGAGGGCACAGACCAGGCCCAGGGACCCTACTGGTGCTGGGGAGGGGTGCGGGAGGTTGGCCAGCCCGGGAGGACTGCCAAAGGGCTCAGGGGTGTGTCTGGCCCGTCTCACTCAGTCCGGATAGGTTGGACCCCAGCAGCAAGCTAACCTACCAGTTGTAGAGTCTGCCCCTTAGTGGTCAGTGCACATCATAGCGACTGGTGGACCAGTCGACTGTCTGCCCCTTAGTGGTCAGTGCACATCATAGCGACTGGTGGACCAGTCGACTGTCTGCCCCTTAGTGGTCAGTGCACATCATAGCTAGCGGTTGAGCGGCCTTAGCATATCATTAGCATATTACGCTTTGATTGGTTGACCAGCAGACCCAACAACCAGACAGGTAGCATATTAGAGTTTTATTATATAAAATAAATGGGTTGCTCTCTGACATAATGATAGTATAGTTATCAAAATCAGGGTATAAATATTGATACAATAATATTATATAATCCACAGATATTCACATTTACTATTTGTTTCAAAATTTTTCTTTTTGGCAAAAGTAAGTCCAAGATTGTGTTTCATCCAGTTGTCTTGTCTCTTCAGTTTCCTTCAATGTGGAATGGTTTCCAAACCTTTCTTTGTATTTCATGACATCGACATTTTTGGAGAGCATTCAGCCCAGTTATTTTGTAGATTGTCCCTTAATTTGAAATTTCTGATAATGTCTGATTTCTTTTAATTTCAATATTTTATTTATGCCGCAAACAGAATTTATTATTTTTCAATATCCTGGCTTTAAGGAAGCTAGCTTATCGTTAATATTTTAATATGCTTTTCTTCATTTAGCTCATTTTAAGTTAGATGATTACCATGTTTGATATATTTTCTCAGGAACTACTAGTGATGAGTAAATTATTTTTGAAATTACTCTTAGCTTATTAAAATGTTCTTTGCTTAACCTATTTATGAAGCGATTTAAAAATAAAATAAAATAAAGGGAGATTCAAAATATATCAAGGTAACGTCTAATTTGTCATGTGATTGTAGTAAGCAAGAATTGGTGAAGCTGGTTTAGAAGATCAATACCTCATGGTGTATTTTTAAGTTAAATGTGTTGGGGTTACATTTTTAACTAACATTATGTAAGTTTCAGGTGTGATAATTTCTTTATAATTAGATTCAGGTTATGTGCTTTAAGCAGGAATGCCATAGAAGTGATTTCCTATTCTTCTCAGGGCATCGTATCAGGAGCCCCTTGCTGATTATTTATCCCATTACTAGTGATGTTATCTTTGATCATTAGGTTAAAGTGGTATCTGCCAGATTTCTCTACCATAAAGTTATACTAGTTTATGCTTTGCAATTAATGCAGATACATTGGGAGATACTTTTTTAGACTCTGTAAAATTTGTGTAATTCTCACAACCTTACACCCACTCGTTTTTAGCATTAATTGATAATCCTTGCTTGAATCAGTTATTATGATGGGTATCACATGATAGCTTTTCCATTTCCATCATTCT
This sequence comes from Murina feae, assembly GCA_004026665.1. Taxonomy (NCBI): domain Eukaryota; kingdom Metazoa; phylum Chordata; class Mammalia; order Chiroptera; family Vespertilionidae; genus Murina; species Murina feae. The sequence goes on along the minus strand of PVJC01000046.1, from coordinate 171,749 downwards.
TTCTACACTTTTCGGTTGGGATTCTATTGTAAAGAAGAGCTTTTCTGTCTCCATATAGATGTCTGGTTGTTTGTTTATATCAATGTGGACTCATAGATTCTGATCATATTCAACAGATTATAATCCTTTACTATCTTTATTTTAATGTTTACATTATCACAGATTTGGCTAGGGGACTCCATTCAAGATGGTTCCTTGTCCTTGCTCTGAGTATTTCCTTACTTTCTGGCATAACAAGATGTCCCAGACCCATCTTGTACTTTCCTTGCTTCAGCTCTGGAGCCACTTCCTCAAGGACCCCTGGTTCCTTTTAATAGGCCATGGTATTTAGAAACTATGGACACTAAGTATGCTCTTTGTTATCAGAGTAGCACTGTTTTTATAGTGCTGCTCAGCAGAAAAAAGTAGTAATTAGGTATAAATATTTACCCCCACATATACTTGCATACTTCTTCATCCATTTCTCTATATCCATATCTCTGTTAAAGCCCATGTGCTCACACTGATTTCTTCAATTTCAGTTCAACACCATATGTCTTATTCTGTTTTCTCCCCCTTCCATATTTTTAATTTGTTCTCTGGACAGTGAGAAGCTGGCACCCATTGTTTATAATACATTATTTATTTAATTGCTCAGTCCTAGATGCACGCAAAGTAGTTCCAGAATCCCAAGCTCATACATCTGAAAAAGAAGACTAATAACTAAATTTCATTACTAGTTTAGAGTTCTTTTTCTTTTCAACCTTGATGACTAAAACCTGGTATTCAAAAGTTAGTTGTTAAGCCCTTCTCCTCCAATCCCAGACCTACAATGTGGTTATAGTATTTGTTTGAAATATAATTTGTTTATTTTTTTGTTTGGATTTAATTTTTTTCCCTTCAGAATGAGGTCTTGATTGACATTTCTAACTGCCAGATCTTTTCTTCTTTTTAAACATATTTTTATTTAATTTATTGGGGTGGCATTGGTTAATAAAATTATATAGGTTTCAAGTGCATCATCTCTGTATTGTACTAGAGGCCAATGCACAAAATTCGTGCAAGAGTAGGCCTTCCTTCTCCAGCTGCCGGCACTGGCTTCCCTCTGGCACCCAGGACCCTGGCTTCCCTTGCAGCCCAGGCTTTGTCCTCAAGGTCGTCCAGAAGGACATCCAGTTTTATTAGCATATTTTGCTTTTATTATATAGATTGTGTGTTCACCACCCAAAATCAAGTCTCCTTTTGTCACTATTTACCCCCCTTTTACCCTCTTCTCTCTCCTCACCACCCTTTCTCTCTGGTAAGCACTATACCATTTCCTGTGTCTATGAGGATTTGTTGTTGTCATTTGCTTAATCTCTTCACCTTTTTCACCCAGCCTCCCAACCCCCCTGCCCTCTGACAGCTGTGAAGTAAATTCTACCTTTTGGGACAGCATGGATGGACCTGGAGAGTATTATGTTCAGTGAAATAAGCCTGTTAGACAAAGACAAATACCATATGATTTCACTTATATGTGCAATCTGATGAACAAAATAAACAAACAAAATAGATAGACTCATAGATGGAAATCTTTTCTCTTGCCTAGAGACTGAGCAGTCCCAGGAGAAGTGAGAGTCCTGCCTCTCCATAGGTCATGGAAAGTCACTGATTGGGCTGTAGGCCAGACAAAGAGCATACACCAAGGATTGTCCCTTCCTGGGCCTGCTGAGACTCTGGGAAAGCCACCTTATGGGTTGGGACCCTTGTCACTTTTTCCTAATATGACTCCTCTCACATTCTGTCATTCTCCATGATCTCCTCTCTTGCACTAAGGGAGCCAAGAATCTGGCTTTCAACTCAGTGCTAGGCTATGATTGTGAATGAAGATGGTTTACCCAGCAGTTCATGGAATATGCTTGGTGTAGGACCTTTGGATGATCTTGATCTGGTTCCTCAGAGGTGACACCCAAACTTGCAAGTTTGGACTTTGTGCTCTGTTGCTGTGTTCCCAGTTTTGATGCCCCTGCCCTTTCTCCTGCTTGCCTTTCTTCATTGAGATGTTTTGGCCTCTCTACTAGCTCTTTTGCATCAGGTCTGATCTGACTGATTTCTCCTCTGTCTCTAGGGATGGCTTCCAGATTCCCCTTCCTCTGTCCTGTTTAACCCTCTTCCTCCATTTCCCACACACTCATTTTATTTTTCTCCTTCCTCAAGATACATCTAACATGGTCAGTGTTGCTGATTCCAGCTGTTCTGAATCTTGCCTGCGGCTTAAGTTCAAAAACAGATGGACCCAAAGCATCCTCGACGCCGTGCCAATTTCCACCACATGAAAACAAATTACTAAAAAGCATTGGGAAATATTAGAATAGATTTTGAGGTTTAATTCTCTGTGTTCTCAGTCGTCCTCCCTGCCCTACTCCTCCATGGCCCCCTGCTTCCTGTCCTCATTATACCTGGCCCCTTTGCCATCTCTTCTTTCTTTGTATGCCTCATATGACAAAGGCTGACTTCTAAAACCTTTGCTCCCATTGTATATGCACCCTCTGGATCTTTGCACCCTCTGTATATGCAGATGGGTTTAACCATTGGGATAAGAATGTTGATAATCAAGCTAGGTTGTTGCTCTTTTTCTAATGGTGCCTTTTTTAAATCTTTCATCAAGGGCTAAGGAATTCTGTCCTTGGATCATATAGAGAAGGCGAGGCTGGGCTCTCTGTAAATGTAGGTACATTTATAGGTCAAAGGTTACTAACTTGGGAATAAAATATGTTTCTCTATGACTTTATCAGTAGGGGTGCAAAAAGGTGCCAGTCCCACAGCCTCCCCTTGCATGTGTACACAGGGAGCGTGTTCCTTGGAAAGCAGTGACATTGTGCCCACACCACCATCGCTCCCAGAACCCTAATGTTTGGTATTTGCTTATAGTTTTCTCCCAATGTTCTGTAGAACACTGTTTAACTTTAACATTTCTAGTTGCCCTGAAATATAAAAGAACGAATCAGCATGGTGGGGCCACTTACCTTATAGGTACATCACACAGACACTGACAGTTATTTTTAGAGAGCATCAGGAAAAAATTGTGAGCATAGTCCAGTAATTATGAAGTGCCCATGTGACCTGGGTACTAGACACTGTAGGAACTATCTGCAAGAGAAAACCGGGGGCGGGGGGTGCTTCCCGAAGTTCAGGGACCCCTGACTCATATGCAAATTATGGTGTTTATGTAGAAAACTTCTCCCTTCCTCCTGCCCTCCTTAACCTCCCCTCTCCCCCTGTTCTTTCTCTTTCTCTTTTTGTGAGAAGAATACTTGGAAGAAAATCCTCAGATTCTCAAAATGGTCCGGGGGATGTAATCATCCTCCAAAATATTTTATAAACAATATTTTATGTTGCAAGTGGGAATAAATACACAGAGATATATGTGTATCTTAAAACAAATAACTGAGAACAATATTTTTGCAAAAGAATACCTATAGACCTTTCCTCTATGTGATGCACTGATATAGATATATACTTTTTTTCAGGTTCTTTTTTTTAGGTTCTTTTTTTTTTTTATTGATTAAGGTATTACATGTGTCCTTATCCTCCCATTGCCCCCCACCCATTCATGCCCTCACCCCCTGGTGTCTATGTCCACTGGTTAGGCTTATATACATGCATACAAGTCCTTTGGTTGATCTCTCCCTCTCACCCCCGCCCTCTACCTTCCCTCTGAGGTTTGACCGTCTGATCGATGCTTCTCTGTCTCTGGATCTATTTTTGTTCATCAGTTTATGTTGTTCGTTATAGTGAGTGAGATCATGTGATAGTTATCTTTCTCTGACTGGCTTATTTCGCTTAGCATAATGCTCTCCATGCTGTTGCAAATGGTAAGAATTCCTTCATTTTTACCGCAGCACAGTAGTCCATTGTGCAGATGTACCACAGGTGGTTGTTTTTTTTTGTCCTAAGTTTTACCTATGTCTTCTTTTTCCCCAATTGACGCCCCCCAGCCATTCCCACCCCAGAGAAGCCCCCACAACCTGTGTCCATTGTATATGCATACAAGTCCTTTGGTTGCTTTCTATCCCCCGCC
>PVJC01000046.1:92087-167610 GCA_004026665.1 Murina feae | reverse complement strand
AAGAATACCTATAGATCTTTACTCTCTGTGATGTACTGATATTCTTAAAAAATATATTTTTATTGATTTCAGAGAGGAAGGAAGAGGGAGAGAAAGAAGGAGAAACATCAATGCTGAGAGAGAATAATTGATCGGCTGCCTCCTGCATGCCCCACACTGGGGATCAAGCCCACAACCTGGGCATGTGCTCTGACCAGGAATCGAACCATGACCTCCTGGTTTATAGGTCGACACTCAACCATTTAGCCACATCTGCCATGCTGTACTGATATTTTCTACTTTGTTCTGTACTATTCTACTCCACTGGGTTTCATTTCGAGAAATGCTAGATGGTGACTTGCTAAATTGATTTTTTAAAACCCCATTAGTAGATTGTATTACACAATTTGAAAAACATTACTTTAAAAGCATTGCTTCTTAAAATTCTGGTATGCCTAAACTTACCTGGAATGCATATTTGAAATGCAGATTTCTGAGCATCATTCCACCTTTAGAGAAATAGAATTTAAAAATATTTTTTTATTGATTTGAGAGAGAGAAACATTGATTTGTTGTTGCACTTATTTATGCACTCATTGGTTAATTCTTCTAAGTGCCTGAATCTGCAACCTTGGTATAATGGGATGATGCGCTAACCAATTGAGCTACCCGCCAAGGCGAGATATAATTTAAAACAGGTGCTTCAGGTGATTCTGACTCAAGGTGATTGGGGGTCCTGAAGAGAAACTCACAGACTTCGAAGCCTGGCTGTGCAAGGCTTCAGATCACTCACTCCTCGGAGATGGTTGATACTATCTCCATCTGATCAGCATGTAAGTATCATCTGCATCCACACAGAGAATCTTCCAGTTCCAGAATGACCCCAATTACCCATGCTCATCCCTTCATCTTGATATCCCTTGATAGTCTTTTTAAAAAATATTTGTTATGGTTCTTGTGAAGGCAGAGAAGGAGTTAACGGAGGCCACAAAACTGAAGGGTCATTTTACAAAGTGGCTGGGGTGTGGCCTAGCTCTCCAATAGGTGCCCAGAGCCAGTCCCAAATTAGAATGGGGTGGGATCAAGACTGCTTTTCTCATTTACTTGCCTTTCATGTGTAACCACAGGCTTTGTGTCAACATGCTTTCCTGTTAGGCACCAGCAGTTTTGCTCCCTCTGAGTTCATGGACCCTTGGTGTTCCTGTTATGTGTTGTCTTAGAATAGCTCTGTGCTCTGAGCATTGTCCATTAACTCTTTCAGCACCAGGGCTTTATAGATGCTAAGGGCTCTTTGTTGAAATTGAGCTAAAACCACAATGAAGTAAGAAAATGATTGCTGGTCAGGAGACCTGGGTTCTTGTCTTGCTATCTTACTATCTGTGTGAATTTAGGTTCCCTAAGCCTCAATTTTCTCACCTAGAAAATGAAAAGTTTGGCCCATCTGGTATGATTCAGTGGTTGAGTGTCAATCTATGAACCAGGAGGTCATAGTTCCAGTCAGGGCTCCATCCCCAGTAGAGGGTGTGCAGGAGGCAGCCGATCAATGATTCTCTCTCATCATTGATATTTCTAGGTCTCTCCCCCTCTCCTCTCCTCTCTAAAATCAATGAAAAAATCTATCTATCTATCTATCTATCATCTATCTATCTATCTATCTATCTATCTATCTATCTATCTATCTATCTATCTAAAAGCCAAGCTACCGGATCGACCGGTCACTATGATGCACACCGCAGCAGCCAACTGGCCGATCGGGCCCCAGTTGGCCCCCCACAACCGTCTGTGGCCCCTCCCCCCAGCCAACCTCATCCCTGATTTCCCGCCCCCAATCAGGGGTGGGGCGGCCAGCCAACCTCCTGCATCCCCTCCCTGCCACTGGTCCAGCTTGATTGGCCCCCATCAGGGTGGGTGGCCAGACCCCACCCATACACAAATTTGTGCACCAGGCCTCTAGTAAAAAAAATAATAAAATGACAAATTTGGTCTAGACTCTAAATCATCTTAAAATTAAAGTCCCTGTTAACCCTACTGGCTCCAAAATTCTGTGATTCTATTTTTTGTTCCTTCTGGCTTTTCCCTTTGCACTTTAAAAGTCGTCTCTTTACAGCCTGTCTTAGGTTGGGCATAGGAGATTCACTGAGTTTGATAATTTCCAGAGAACCAGATAAGTTAAAAGCAATATTTAGTGCCCGATGAAATATAAAATGTATAAAGCAAGTTGATTACAAACTTGAGTAATAAGGCCTGGGGATTTGGGGACAGATTTGTCTTTTTAGCCATTATTCTCTAACAACTTTTCCTTTTTTTTTTTTGGTGGGTGTAAATACATTGTGTGAACCGTCAAGTAATAATGCATATAACAATAATAAATGATGGCAATACTGATTTGTGAGGGTAGAACCCTTTAGTGTTTATGAAGTGTTTTTTTGTGGTCATCACTTTGGTTGATTTGGTCTTCATCGTATCCATATGAGTTAGGCATGGAAGGTATGCGGTCTTCATTTATCATTTTAAGCACATGAAGAAGTACTGAGGCCCAGAGTGCACCTGTCATTTATCCAAGGTTACTTGGCTAGTTAAGTAAGTGGCAAAACTAAGACTAGACTGTAGATCATATGCATGGTTCAGGATGCTTTTCACCGAGGACCACCTTACTGGGGTGGGTGAGTTCCATCCAGATTCCTGACCTGTAGAACTCAGTAACCTACTAACCTGGAAATTGACCAGGGCATCTCTTACTCTAACTCTTTAACGTTTTGCCAGAAAAGCATCAAAGTGGTTAATAATATGCTCTAATTTAGAACACACATAAACCAATGCGTGTACAAATCCATTCACTCAGCAGCCACCCAGATACGTCCTGCAACAGTTGATTGGGCAAGATGGATGGAGGCCGAAGATACTAACTATTCATTAAGTGAATTGTCTTACTGTGCTCAACACTTACAGTATATCTCTATTTATGGCATCTGTCATTAGTCAATGCTGATTAAGTTCTCACCCATTCTTGATGATAGATGTTCATTGAATATTCCAAAATATACCCTGTCCTCAAGAGACTCCCTTCTAGTAAGGCAGGATAAATATCAAAGTGACACATGAGAAATGATAATGCAGCAGATCTGGTGACTATTTAGACTTTGTCCCTTCTAGCTCTATAGTTTCACAAGTTATAGTCTTTATTCTTCTTCTCTCATTGTTATCATGAACCACGTAAGGGAACTCACTGTACCTTTACAGGTATATTCAGGAGGGGTGGTCTGGATCGTAGGGATAGCCTCTCTTTCCACGGTGGCTTGTTCGTATTTGGCATGCTTAAGTACTATTGGCAAGGCAGGAGGAGCTGCTGGCTATAGATCAAGCTCCTCAGCCTGTGCCTGGTGCCAGGGAGCTGCGTGCTTCCAAGGTAGTGCTTACTGCTTTGAAAATAAGTGTGTGAATTTCTGAGTGACGTCATTTCAGATGGGCACAGATAGGCATTTATTTCTCTAGCAAGAACTATCAGGGCTGAGCCAGACTGGCCAACAGTCATCTCCCAAGATTTCCTTCATTTAAAAAATCTAATACATCGGTGTGTATTTTTTTTTCTCTGTATATTTGTCATGTGCTGTAATTATTTATGGGGTTTCTGATGACACCTTAATTAACTAGAGAAGAAGAAACTGAAGATGTAATTAATCTTAGAGTTGTTCATAGGTTGTACTGTGGAGTATATGGATCTGTTAATATAAACGGTTTCAAATCTTTTTAAACTGAGAAACATACAGGATGTCCCCCAAAAATGTATACACACTTTGAATAATTATTAATTCCAATGGGTTAAATCTGAAAAGAAAGAAACATCAATTGCGCTATCATAAAATATATGTGTGTACATTTTTCTGGGACACACTGTATATTACTTTTCATCTTGGTTATCAATCATACCTTTGTTATATCTTTTGCTCATGCTATGATGTTTTATTTTAATTAAGTGAATTAGTCAGCTGAAACCTTTTGATCCGATCACAGCCTACTTTGAGGGGTGTTTTGGGGGGAAATTTAATAACTAAATTTCTAGGCCCTTATTTCTATAGATCATATAGGGGTAGAGTGCATAGTGCTTGTTCTCTAGCATATAGATTGTACCCAGAGTACGTAAGGAGAGTTAACTAGCCATTTTGTTTATATCTCCCTGTAGCTCTGAGAATGCTAGTGGCAAGACATGGTTGTAAACGAAGGGAAGGTTTCAGGTTGGCAGAAGTCATAGAGAGGGCTGCTAGGCCGGCAGATCTTCTAAGTCAGCCACATCAAGGTTTCACAATGGGCCATTCAAGCTAGTGTACACACAAGCCTCAAGACCAGGATAAGATGTAGGTTGTAGCTGACAGATAGTCTAGAAGCAGAAAAGTCACGTCTCGGGTCCAGGAGATCTGGAAACATGAGAGAAGCAGGTCAGAAACAAGAATGTTGTTCCCTTTATCCCTTTTGCCCAGAACAATGCCAGGTACATAGATCTCAAGTGATCTGAAGAACTTCCAACCTTCTCTCCCTGCCAAGAACATGGGGGGGGGTGGGGGTGGTTGAAGGGAAGACAAAGTCTCTTACCTGACATAAATGGATGGAGACATTTCTGGTTAGTGTCTACTGTGGCTCAGATTTGGGAACCACTCCCATTCCCTACCTAACCCAGAGGAGTCGTGGTCCTGCCATCATTCAGGAAATGTCAGACACGGTGCTGACATTATTAAAATGTCAAACACGGAGCTGTTCCCGTTCTTAACTTCAAAGCAGATTCCTAAGCTCTCAGATCTTGGACATGCCATTATCCTAAGGGTGTGTCTGGATTCCCTGGAACTAACCCAGAGCCACAAGCATTCCATTTCCATACAGCTCTTCCCCCAAACCTGATTATAGGGGACAACTTAGACTATTTTGAGTAAGGTGGGTACACCACTGCTTGAATCCTTTCTAATCATCTGTCCAGGCTACTGAAGACAATTTGTGGTATTAACGTGTCCCTGAAAGCTCATTTCTCCATACATAGAATATACATTTTTGCTTTCTGCCCTTTTATCGTTCCGTCTTAGAATTCTGATCTCATTGCTGGCAAAGCAGAAGCCTGAGCTGTGATAAGCCCAGAGACGTATGCTTGCCTGCTCCCTGCCCGCCTGCTTGTCTTTGAAAGATGCCTTTAGGCTGCTTATGTACTACTGGGTCACACAACCAAGCAGCTACCATTACAGGAGGAATCTTTTTCAAGTCACTTTCCACCTTGGAGAGATATCTCCCCCCCTCCCCCCTTTTTAACACCTTCCCCAGCAAATCCAATCCACCCTCTGGCTTATCTGGGTCAACGAGGGTCTGATTTTATGCATGGCACTGTCGAACCATTAATCCGCTGCAGCTTTGCTTCTCCATCCAGCCCGTCTGCTTCTGTCAGCATCAGCAAAATGCATAATAGAGGAAATAAGCCAGGAAGGCTAATAACACTCATCTGAATAAAATAATCTCATAGGCAGCGTCACTTCACTTCATTTTAATCAAGGTGCCAGGAAGGAATTTAGGTTTACAAATCCAGCCGGGGCCTTGTCACAGGTTCCCTGTCCAACCATCACTAAATGATTGCTTTTATTATGTGTGTACCTTCTTATCCTCCTTGTAGTTGGATGCTCAATAACATGTGATGAATGATGTCTTTAGCTCGTTTTTATTTTATCTATCAGCACATATATATGTCTACTTTTAATCTTTTAAAAAATATATTTTTATTGATTTCAGAGAAGAAGAGAGAGGGAGAGATAGAAACATCAATGATGAGAGAGAATCATTGACTGGCTGCCTCCTGCACACCCCCAACTGGAGATCGAGCCCGCAACCCAGGCATGTGCCCTTGACTAGAATCGAACCTGGGACCCTACAGTCCACAGTCCGATGCTCTATCCGCTGAGCCAGACCAGCCAGGGCCATGTCTATTTTTTTAAAGTGAGAAACAATATTCTTAGACTTACTAGTACTAATATCTGCCATCTCTGTGTACAGACCAGCAGTTCTGAGAGGAATTCTGAGAAACGGGGCTCAGCAGAAGTTGCTGAAGCCCCAGGTACTGGCTCCCTGTGCTCCCTCTGGCTCCGTCCTGTGGGTCTCAGCTCACAGTCCCTGTGCGGAATGCAGGGCTGCAGTTCCACCACAGGGGAAGGACAGTGGAAGATTAGATTCTGCTCTCCCATTCGTATCTCCCTCACGTCTTCGCAGAGACCACAGCTGCTTGGTTAATTGCCTGTTGCTGCTGTCTTATCCCGAACATTATTTGCCGAGGGCTGTTCGTTTTCAGCAGCACTCTTGGCCTTGGCCCAGGGCCGGGTGAGGAGCATGTTGGAAGATGATGAAAGCTGAGTCCTGGTTTGTTTGGAAATAAAAATAATAATATTTCTTTCACATTTGTATAGTGTTTTACTGTTGATGTAATTCTTTTGCATCCACCATCTCATCTGAGCCACGCAACAGACCTGTGAGGTGAGCAAGTCAGACAGACACTGTTGGCCCAAAGGGAAACATTCTTCACTAGAGCAATACAGAAGCTCAAGCCACTCAGTGATGCCAAGCTTGTGTCACACAGCCATCTGCAGAGCTATGAACATAGCAGTTATTAATTAAATGGCACCTTAGCCAGCAGAGCGTCTAGGGTTTTGCAGTCCTGCTTTGAAGATCTTTAGGGAGCTAGATGGACACAGATAGGGATGTGTCCATTTCACAGATGAGACAGCTGAAACCGAACAGAGGGAAGCGCAAAAAAAGGAAGTGTAATGCAAGCCAACTTGGACTTTTGGAGGTCTTCCCCCTAGATATTTGAGAGGAAGCCCTTTGAGCGTTTGTTGCCGAGTGTGTTGAACATCCATAAATAATCTAAGTTGAAGAGAAAAACTGGGTTAATGTATTTGAAGCTAATGATTGAACTGTGCAGGTTTCTTTCTTTCAGTGCATGCTTAGTCGGCTGGTGACTTTCTGGTCTCCTTTGTTTGGACTCCAGAGTCATCTCCTCTCAAGTACAGTATGATGCTTTTTTGATCTTCCTCCTAAAAATTTTTTTTAAGTAAGAAAAACACTTCTGGATATTTTGTCTGCTTTTTAGGGATTAGTGTTTGAGGAGGTTTGCAGCTGTTCAGCGCATTCCTAAGGGATGTAGACCTTTTTCTTTAAATGCCCAAGTATTACACAACCAAAGACTCTGGAGGCGGGGAAAGTAAAGAAACTGTACAAACAAATGATAGATGGAAAAGATATAAAGACAAATTTCAACCTCCTCGCCGAATGAAGTTCCCCTGGCTCCAGCAGCCCCAAGTGAAGGAAGGCTGCAGAGCTGCTAAGCAGGAAACCGTCCGGCAGAACCCTCACCGGCTCCCCATGAAGTCACGTCTCGGGGCAGCGCTTGTTTTCCAGCCCCAAGTGTGTTTCGTCTTTGCTCGTGTTGGCTGGGAAAATTGTCTCTACAGTGTATTTGTGTTTCTTCCACAGCATGCCTCTCCCCTCTCCTGCCCCACCACTTTCCCAAAATAAATAAATGAGTGAATTAAATCACCTCAGTTGAAGAGGAACCTGGTCTGAAAAAGCATACAAGCTCAAAGAACCAAATACATTGTATGAGAAACTGCAGTATTAGTAAAAGAGATGGGAACCCCTAAAAGAAAACCGTGTCTAATACTGTTTTTTTAAAGCCACAGGTTCCTTTTTAAAAAGAAAAATCCTGCATAAACCCCCATAGGTGCAACAGATTTACTAGTGTAAATCTACTTTTAAAGTGGAAAGTTATAAAAAGCGCGTATTACAGAGTCAATCAGTGAGCACATGAGACTGTGTTTATGAACCCAAAGTATTGATTGACATTGGGATTATGAATCAGAGTTGCAGTTTTATGTCAGTTTCAGCATCCAGGTTATTTCTGGTTCTGATATCAGTTGCCCAATATCAAGAAACGACTGACTCACACAGATGAGTTGTTTGAAATAGTTTTAAATTGATTTAGGTGCTTGAAAAATGATATTTTTGTTTTAATAAATATTACCTATCCGTTACTCTCACTCACCTTCATAAATATTAACTGGATAATCCCAAAAGTATATAAGAAACATTGCAATTGATAATGACATGGGATGATAATGAGCATGACTATTCTCACTACGCAACCATGGTCTATAGCATGGGCCCCTGAGCCTTCTGTGGGATGTAGTTAAACTTGACCACTATGTGTGAAGTCATATGCTCACCCAAATAGTTTTACTGAAGGAGGCACACAGGCTGAATTAAAAGCTATTAGTACAGAGCAACATTCATTCTAACGGATAGCACATTGCTCAGAAGTTCAGATATATGTGTTGATTCTTTATTCCTAGGTTTGTATACAATGAAGTTCACTTGGCAGCCCATGAGACACTGTGATGATGCCCACTGCAGGAAACTGAAGCCAGAGTAGATTTGGCGTGACTATTTGTCAATAGTTTCCTCATAACAGAATTGAGAAAGCCCTCTAAGTTGGATTCCATACTCTACAAATCACAGGTGCCTGGCACCCTCCAGCCTTGAATGGAGGCCCTGCTGACTAAGTCAAACCACACTCAAGCCACTCTCTTGCTGTTTGGACTGGAGGGAGGGGGAAGGGGAATAAACACGAAAATGATTCTTTGTCGTGATTAAGCAGATTCTCTTTGCAATCATAAGGCTTTGTTTTTAATTTCAGAATTGCCACTTTTTTAGCTACGTGACCTTGACCAAGATATTTAACCTTTCTTAATACAACTTTCCTCTTCTGCCGAATGCAGTTAGTAACACTCATTCCAGGTTGTTGTAGGGTTCCAGTTATATAACGTCAGCCATGGGGCCCAGCTATGTGCTAAACACATAGTAAGCCCTTGATAAATAGGACCACAGGCAATCCCTACTTTCTGTTTTTCTCCTTAAAGAGATCCAAGTTGCAGATGCAGAAGTTTCTGTTGCTTAAATTAGTGCGCAAACTGAGTAGAAACTAATTCTTTCAGATCACAATGCTTTGATTAGAAATGAGCATTTGGGTTTAGCACTTTACTGTTCTACTCAGGCTGTAGAAGTTGTAGGAATACACGTGTTCTGGGAATGATTGTGCTCTAGGGTATATGGGACATGAGATAAAGGCTCAATCAGTGAACCCAAAGCTTCCTTAGATGTGTTGTATGGAACTAAAGAGTTTTTAGTGACTTTTTCGTGGAACGGCCTCTAATGTTGTATTCATGGAATTCTGCAATAGGTAGGTATGTGGGCGTTTAGTCTGTATTGCTCTAAGGATTTTTGTCTCTAGACAAAATCTCTAACTTTTTGTCTCTAACCCTAGATGCATACCAGATGATTTAGTGGCCAAGGGAACAGCCTTGGCGTGAGACAACCTAGAGCTTTTTCTAGTCAAACAACACAGAATTGTGATTCTAGTCCCTGACTTCATCTTGCCAGCTACATGATTCCTTCGTGCTAGCTGTGGTTAAGTTTTCTACTCCGTAAAATGGAGATAATGGTAGTGTTTGTTTGTTTCATATATGTATGTTTTTGGTTTATTGTTTTTTTTTATAATGAAATGATGGAGCTTAGGCGAAATAATGCCCATGAAACAGTCTCCCAAGTTCCTAGAACGTAGTAGATGTTCAACAGATAATCTTGCTTCTCCTTCCCTTCTTTCCTCTTCCTTCCCTCTCCTTATCATTATTCTCACTTTCTCCCTTTTCTCCATTGAGTGTTAGAGAACACGAAAACAATGATTATTTTTTCTTGCTGTTTCTCTGCAGGAAGGATCAGAATGTTCTCTCTCCAGTCAACTGCTGGAACCTCCTCTTAAACCAGGTGAAGCGGGAGAGCAGGGACCATACCACCCTGAGTGACATCTACTTGAATAACATCATTCCTCGATTTGTTCAAGTCAGCGAGGACTCCGGAAGACTCTTTAAAAAGGTATGTAGTCATAAGATACTTCGGTGGAGCAATGACACAGTTTTGTAAATAAGAGACAGAATATCTTATTGTCCCATGTATAAGACTTGAAATTCTTCATTCCATATCATATACTCATGGAGGCAGAATATTAAATTGACATTCTTTTCTTTCTTTCTGAGCTGAATTAATAGTAGGGCCAGGAAGGTAACCATTTGCCAGGTGTAACCCCACGATTGGCAGCAGGATTCATAATTTGCATGTGTTAATTATGGTTAGTCAATTTCCATACGTGATTTGTGAAGCTGTTAAGATTCAGGGCCTTCCGTGTCACTTCATATTTTTTTTCTTTTAGTCCATTTAGCAAATTCATATATTTATGTTTTTGGTTTAGTTCTCTTTCCAAGTTCTTGTCCAAGGGGAACTTATGAATTTGGTCATTCTTATGACATATCTTTTCTTTAAGTTCTAAATGCTTTTCGAGGCTCATTTGTTTGTCATAATAACTTGGGTGTAAATTTAAAAAAAAAAATTGACCAAGGAAAGACTCAAAAATAATTGTGATAGTCAAGAAATTTATGGCAAATTCACCTTACTTGTCAGTAGTGGGACTATCTCTTGGAAAGCCAGAAACTTCTTTACTTAGCTCTCTCAACCTGAACTCTCAATGGAGTCAGTTATTCATGAATTTTGGTAACAAAAAATAGCAAAGGCCCCAACCATTGTGCATGATATACCATGTCTAACAATGAGGTCTGAGATTCACAGAAGATATTTCAGAAAGCAAATAATCTTACCACAAGTTAGATGGGTGTAAAGAATTTATATAGGGCTATTTTGTTTTCTGTATATGGAATTCATTGGTTTCCAGTTAACAAAATTCAGTGTTAAAATTTGAGGCTGGATGAGAAAGGATTTCAGTCAATAGGACTGTGGTCAGCTATAGTTCTTAGTTTTCCAATTTTTGTTGTTGTTGTTAATCCTCCACCAGGGATATATGTTTTTCTATTGATTTTTAGAAAGAGTGAAAGAGAGGGAAGGAGGAAGAGAGGTAGAGATAGAGAAAGAGAAACACGGATGTGAGAGAGATACAAATGGTTGCCTCCCACACACACTCCGACCAGAGCCAGGGATCGAACCTGCAACCCAGGAATGAACCCATGACCGGGAATTGAACCCGAGACCCTTCAGTACATGGCCCGAAGCTCTGATCACTGAGCAACAGTGGCCAGGGCAGTTTTCCAATTCTTAATATTAGGAAGTTTTCCAGATCTCAATAGAACTGGCATTAGAACTAATTTCTTCTGTTTAAATAGCATGAAAAAATAAATTATTTAGCATTTTCCAACTACATAGTTGCATCTGTGAAGGGGTCTTTCCCTGTGTCTTAGAGACAGTATCTTAAGGGTATAACATTTGGCTGTGAAAAGAAGGGAGAGAAAGATAACTTCCTTCAGATCTCACTGGTTATATTTAGTGGCCTGGCTGTGCTATGGTTGGGGCCATGCTTCATTTAGGGGCAAGGATACTTCTCACCATCTACTCACAGCTTTTAGCATCTGCTGTAGCTTGCTTGTCATTATTGGAATTATTCTGCAACAAATTAGTGATATGTATATATGACTAAAATGAATGACTATCTATAATAATAAAAGTGTAATATGCTAATTAGACTGGAAAGCTGAACAACCTTCCAGATCTCATTTTGGATGTCCTTCTGGATGAAGCCGCAGCTGCAGGGGCCGCAGCAGAGGTGGTTAGGGGCGATCAGGAAGGCAGGCAGAGTGGTTAGGAACAATCAGGCAGACAGGCAAGCAGTTAGAGGCAATCAGGCAGGCAGGCGAATGGTTAGGGTCGATCAGGCAGGCAGGCAGGCGAGTGGTTAGGAGCCAGCAGTCCCGGATTGTGAGAGGGATGTTCTACTGCAGAGATTGGGCCTAAATCGGCAGTCAGACATCCCCCAAGGAGTTCCAGATTACGAGAGGGTGCAGTCCAGGCTGAGGGGACCCTCTTGTACCCCACCCCAACCCCACCTCCTTACATGAATTTTGTGCATCAGGCCTCTAGTACTTGATAATACTGTATTGAATACTGGAAATAAATTAAGAGAGCAGATTTAAGGTGCTCTTTTTATACATACAAAGGTAACTATGTGAGGAGGTATGTTAATTAGCCTGATTATAGAAATTATTTTATCCTGTATAATAAAACCCTAATATGCAAATCAACCAAACAGTAGAACAACTGGCAGTGTAACAACCTGTCGCTATGATGCGCACTGTTCACCAGGGGGTAGACGCTCCCACTGGTAGGTTAGTTTGCTGCTGGGGTCTGACTGTTTGGGACTGGGCAAGACAGGCTGGACACGCCCTGGAGCCAATCTCCCACAGTCCCTCCCAGGCCTCTAAAATATTTCTTCTAATTAATTTCCTTTCAATGTGCATGAATCTGTGCACCAGGCCTCTAGTATGTATATAAAATCATTGTTACATACCTTTAATAGATAAAATTTTTTATTATAAAAATTTAAAACTTATTTAGGTAGAACCTTACTAGTAATCAGATACTACTTCAGCTCTTCTTTATGCCCTGGACAGCCACTTAAGCTATCTTGAGAAGGAAAGGGGGTAACTGATAGTTTTCTCTTCTGTTTGCTCTGTTCATCTGAGAAAAAATTTTTGTGAGAGGCGGTCAGTTATCTAGATGTCACCCGATCTCTCAGCTCCCTATTCTCCCAGCTTTAGAAGTTTAGGGGAGAACCAACCTGAGAGTCTTGTAGCCCCTCCAGATCTCAGAGATGTTTATGTTGAAGGCAGCCAGTTACCCAAACCACGAGTGTCCCTGGTTCCTCAGGTGCCCTTCACATTTTACTAAAGTCCTAGCTGCATGGCATGCATACAAGACACTTGCCCTTCAGTAGGAAAATCCACTCTTAATAATATTCCTAGCAATGGTCTCCGAGTTCATCTACTTAAGCCGGGCATTTCTATGCAAGGGGGTATAAGAAAGAATTTCTAATTACTCACATTTTATTGCATTATCTATGTATTATATTTTATTGAAGAATATTACATATTTAGGCTAATAGCTAAATGCATTTTTATAAACAACATATTTGGTAACTAGCTCCCAGATGAAGAAACAGAATATTTCAGTACCCTAGAAGCACCACACCCCTCCCCCATGCTTCCTGCTAGTCATTAAGGAGTTAGGAGGAGACAAGTCTCAAAACCCAAGGATAACAATTGCCCTAACATTGAATAGCAGAGATTCATTTTGATTGATTTCATATTTTATATAAATAGATCCATACAGAGTGTATCTTTTTTGTCTGGTTTCTGTTATTCAATCTTTGTTTGTGAGGTTTAGTCATATAGTTTATAGTTATAGATCATAGAAATCTTGATAAATTTTTCTCAATTAAGTCATAGATTCATTTGCCCTGGCCAGTGTGGCTCAGTTGATTGGGCATTGTCCCTTGCACCCAAAGCTTGCCAAATCTATTCAGGTCAAGGCATATGCCCACGTTGTCGGCTCAGTCCCCTATAGGGGTGTGTAGGAGGCAGCTGATGATGTTCTGCTCTCACATTGATGTTTCTCTCTCCCTCTCCCTCCCTTCATTTCTCTCTATAAATCAATAAAAATATGAATATATTTTTAAACATAGATTAATGGGTGTGAGCTTCTCTGCTTTCTAGTAATGGTCACAGAAGCATTCTCTCTCCGTACCTTGGTTTTTTTCATCTCTTTTGGTTAGAGCAAGTTGCACATGAAGAATTAGAATCCCACTGCTTAAGATATAGTAATCAGATAAGAGAGCGAAAGAATGTACCTTGCTACTCCGTCAGCTACGTGAAGCTTCCAAGGCATGGCTATGCTCTTGGAACTGAGGCCTTTTCCTAGTAACCTATTCCCTCAGGCTCAGCTCTGCTAGTAACTCTGAGCCTTGACCGATTACTTCTCCTTTCTGCTCCTCAGTTCCCTGCAGTTGCTGTTGTTTTTTGTTTTTGTTTTTCTTTTTTTTTCTTTTTTAATAGTTAGGCTGTGTTATCTCCATGCTGCTTTTGAAGTCTAATATGCTGTAATTCTATGATGACAAGGGTATTATACACGGGGGACTTTCTACCAGTTGTTGGTGACCTCTGTTAAATTGTGATAGGTTAGTTGCAATCGCCGAGATAAGGACAAACAAGAGTAGATATAGGTTTGGAGGGGGCTAGCTTAAGCAATGCCAGAGGAATGCAGCACTCAGATTCTGTTATTGCTAAGGGCCAGCAACCAAGAGATGCCAAAGTGGAATACACAAGTCTAAAAGAGATACACCTTTTCTTTTACCTGTAAGTTTGGTTCCAGCAGCAAAAGAGACACCAACTTCAGAAAGAATACCTTTATTTCTGAGTCAGCTATGGATGTCTGTGAAAATTCACAAATTTGAATCTGTTCATCAGTGGCAAAAAACATAGGTTGTCCCCTTTTCTCTTCCTCCTCCTCCTCATCTTCCTCCTCCTTCCTCTTTTTAATCTGTAAAACTTGATTCACTGGCACAGGTGAATTTCAAAAACCAACATTGTTTGAAATCTTATGTGCCAGGTACAGTGTCAAACACCTTATATACATTACCTTTTTAAATCCTTATAATAATTCTGTAAGGTAAATAGTACTATTATCCCTATTTTATGAAGGAGGAAACTGAGGCTTAAAGAGAGTAAGAAAAAAAAAAGGTGAAGCTAGTATTTAAATCCAAATATTTGTCTCTAGAACTTAAGGTTTCTATGTACGAGATCCATTAGGGTCTAGGTATGGTGTGCAGAAAAGAGGGTGTTTCAGATTTTCTTACTCTTTTCTGTTGAATCCAGGTATTTCACGTGGTTCCAGAATTAATCTAACCTTTTCTCTTGAACACAAATCTTCAAAGGGTATGGAGGTGTTAAACATCAACATGGGGTTGTTTCTTCTACCTGGTGAGCAGCTGGAAGTTGAGAGGGAAAGAGGGCAGCAGTATTTTTCTCCCTCAGGGCACAATCTCTAGTAAGAGAAACAAAGACTCATTAAATGTAAGAACTGGCCAAAGATCTGGCCCACAGCTAGCTCAGCTAATTTGGGGACATCCCTGGTGGCTGTACGATGGAGCCCTCTATGCTACTGAACATTCTTAAGGGATGCTCACTGCTGGCCTTCTGGTTTGTGGTTATGTTTTCTGGGACATATTTTACACTTTCCTGAAACCATGGTGGATTCCTTTAGCTAAATATAACATCTGGAGAAAGTAGCCTCCTGTCCACAGCTTAGAAACAGACCCACTTTGTTGAGGACTCCAGGGGAAATTGAGCCCATTTGGTGCTCCCGACATCGCCTCTCGTGTAATGAAAGCTCAATCTGTCTATCCCCTGTTGGAACCAAAGTTTGGGCAAATATTATTACTGCCACCTTCATCTTGTAATGCGCAGTGGCTTAAAAAACGGGGGCCAAACATTCACTGTCAAACACTCCGGTTCCATGTTGTCTCTGAGAGGCATGTTCTAAAGAATCCCACCAGAAATACAAATAATTTTCCCCACTTTCTCAGCATAAACTCAAATAAACTTGGGTGTTCTTTTTCTCAGAGGGGAGAGAATAGTCCTATTCTCTTTTCCTCCTTTCACTTAGCTGGAACACACTTAAAAGTACCTTGACTTTGCTTTTCAAGTCACTGTTTTTAGCCCTGGACAGTTTGCTCACATGTAAGTTTGGAATTTGGTCAATTGACCTAAGACTCTCAGTTGCATCCTTTTTTACAGTATTCCGGTTAACTGTACTCTTGCCTGACCTTTATTATCCTGAGTTTCTGTGGCAGAAAGCCAAGTTAAATTGAGAAAGCTAGGTCAGATTCCTGATAGACCAGTAGCTCTCGACTTTGCCTATTTGTGAGAGTCATTTAAAAAAAAAATCTTTGTAACCTTGAATAGATAAGAGTTTTTAGGATAGAAAAAGCATGAACTGTAAAAGAAAAAAAAGAGATAAAGTGGGCTTCACCAATTCTTGGACTTTTGCTCTTGGAAAGACATTATTAAGAAAATGAAAGCTAAGCCACAGATTGAAAGAATATATTTATAATACATATTACTAAATAATAAAAAAGCTACTCAGATTTTTAAAAATAAGCTAAAGATTTTGATAGACACTCCACTAAAGAAGATATGTAAATGGCCAATCAGCACATAAGATACTTAGTATCAATGATCAGCAGGGAAATGCAAATTAAAACTATAAGGAGATATGCTGTGTAGCATATATCTAGATATATAGCTTATTCCTAGAATGGTTAAAATTAAAAAGATTACCCTGCTGGCGTGGCTCAATGGTTTTGCGTCAACCCATGAACCAAGAGGTCACTGGTTTGATTCCTAGTCAGGGCACGTGCCGGGGTGTAGGCTTGATCCCCAGTGCACGAGGCAGCTGATGATGTTTTTCTCTCATCAGTGCTTCTGCCTCTCTATCCCTCTTCCTTCCTCTCTCTCTAAAAAACAAAGACTCATACCTATATATTCCTAATATTGTGTGCTGAATAATGGTCTTCCTGCTCCCCTTCCCAAAGATGTCCATGTCCTAATATCTGGAACCTGTGGACATTATCTTATTCAAATAACACTTTGTACATACGACGAATTTGAAGATCTTATGATGGGGATGTCATGCAGGTGGGCCCTAAATGCAAACACTAGTGTCTTTATAAGTAGGAGATGGAGGGAAATTACAGACCAAGAGGAGAAGGCCATGTAATAGAAGTAGAGAGAAACAGAGTCACAGAGAGAAGCTGCTAGGCCACTGACTCTGAAGATGGAGGAAGAGGCCATGAGCCAAGGAATGCAGCTGGAAAAGGCAAGGAAACGCAGCCACCCCAAGAGCCTCCTAAGGGACACACCTGCTGATATCTTGTTTTTGGCCTAGTAACACTCATTTTGGACTTCTGACCTTCAGAACTGTAAGAGAAAAAAAATGTATGTTGTTTGCAATAATTTGTTATGGCTGGCATAGGAAGCTAATATCCTATCTAATAAAAGAGTAATATGCAAATTGACCATCACTCCAACACACAAGATGGCCGCCCCCATGTGGTCAAAGATGGCCACCACAGATGGCTGACAGGGGAGGACAGTTGTGGGCAATCAGGTCAGCAGGGAAGGGCAGTTAGGGGTGATGGGGCCTGCAGGGGAGGGCAGTTGGAGGGAAACGGGCCTGCAGGGGAGGGCAGTTGGAGGGAAACGGGCCTGCAGGGGAGGGCAGTTGGAGGGAAACGGGCCTGCAGGGGAGGGCAGTTGGGGGCGACCAGGCTGGCAAGGGAGGGCAGTTAGGGGTGACCAGGCTGGAAGGGGAGGACAGTTAGGGGCAATCAGGCCGGCAGGGAAGCAGTTAGGCATCGATCAGGCTGGCAGGGGAGTGGTTAGGGGCAATTAGGCAGGCAGGAGAGCAGTTGGGAGCCTTCAGTCCTGGATTGTGAGAGGGATCCGAGATTGGAAAGGGTGCAGACTGGGCTGAGGGACACCCCACTGCCCCCTGCACAAATTTTGGGCACCGGGCCTCTAGTTTTATTCATAATAGCCCAAAATGGAAACAAATAAACATCAACAGATCAATAGGAAAACATAGGTAGTATATCTATAAATTAATACTACTCAGCAATAAAAAGGAACAAAATGTTGATGATACAATAATGTAAATGAACTCTACAAATATTATACTTATAAAAGAAGCCAAACACAATGAGTACATTCTGTATGAGTCTATTTATATGAAATTTTAGAAAGGATAACTCTAATCTATAATGATAGGAAGCAAATCAGTGATTGCCTTGAGGCCGTTGTGTGGATGAGGGATGGACTACAAAGGGACACAGGGAACTTGTGTGGCTATGGAAATATCATACAATCTTAATTATGATTGTGGTTACATGTTGATGTGCATTTGTCAAAGCTTAGCATACTGTATACTTAAAATGTATAAATTTTACTATTTGTTTATTATGCCTCAGTAAAGCTTATTTAACAGATAATTTAAAAAAATACACCAAGGGCACCCCCTCCCCCTGCCCCGCCCCCACCAGGGCAATTGAATCAGACTCTGGGATAGAGCCTCGATGATTCTGGCACGTGGCCAGGGGAGAGAACCACTGCTTTTAGACACTCTGGTTTCCACCTTCGGGAAACCCAAGAGCACAGAGGATGTCTGAAGTCGTAAGATCCTATCTGAATATGAACCATATTTGCCCCTGCAACAGACAGTATTGGAGCATCTAGGCTGGTTGGTCTAGGCAACCCGTTGTGGTTTTCCTGCTTTATTCTTGGAGGGTGACAAAGGGTGAGTCTGGCTTCAGATAAATTAAGTCATATTGCAGGAAGTGGGGAATGGAAGAAGGTGCTAAGGAAGAAATATAAGAGTCTCAATTAATACTTTTCTCCAGGGCCCACAGATGTTAAGCATATCCTTTTCCCATTCGTAATCATGATACAATATCTGAAATAAAAAGAGAATTGCCATGACCAGTCAGATTTCTTTTGGCACCAAGGAAATGGGTCTAGCTGTAAAAGAGGACAAAGGAGATTTCAAACTAAAAGCAGTAAATGTTCCCTGCCTACCTGTGAATCCCCTTTGGACTGGAATAGGATTTCTAGGAGTCTCTGAGTCTGGCTATTTGGCATATGTGAGCAGAGAGGATGACGAGGTGATTCTGTAACGAGACATGTGCTGTGATGTTGTCATAAATAAGAAAAGAAGAAATGACCCAAAGAATGGATTTCCAGTGTTTGTGTTCTGCCCTCTTGAACAAGGGTTTAATTTGGAGATGACTTTGGGAGAAGGAGTAGGTGAATGATTTTTCAGTCACCCCCCCACACACACCCATTGAACTCAGTATCTGTTATTGATTGAATTTCCTCCGCATAGCATGCTCACCAATAGCGCTGCGCAGTGCTTTATGGACAGCTGCTCCATTTGCCCATTTTATCTTGTTGGTAGCAAAAATCTGTTCTGATTAATTGAGCTTTAGTCTTTCATATCTGATGAAGAGATCCTCTTTGAAAAAAAGAATAGGATGTGAAGCTGAGCTGATTTGAGTAGGGGATGGAAGGCAGCCAGCTACTTCAAAGGTATCGCTGCTGATAAGGGGCATCAGGTTTGCTGCCAAAGCCAACACTGAGGGGAGCTTTGCAGCGGTGCTGTTCCTGGCATTTTCGCTTTGGTGTCTGTGACACTAGGTCAGGGTCATCTGTATCCTCTCCCTTTGGGCTTCTCTCTGGGTGGTCTAAGCTTCTTTTTTTGGATTTAGGAAAATTCAGCTCAGAAGGGAATGTGTGCATCAAAGATGCCTGCAGTCTTCGCTTAGGTTAGTTTATAGGTTTGCCTTTTGGGGTTTTAGTTCTCGGCATCTATTTACCCTTCTTGAAGGAGCCCTGTTTAAGGTGCTGTGTTTAGAAGATTGATCGTGTAATGGTGCGTCAATCTTTATAAACCAAGAGACGATTAAAAGAATCTGAAGAACAATTGAAAAATAGATGGAGTATGGGAAAGAGGTGCAATGGGCAGAAAGCCAAAGGATCCGCATGCAACCTTGTATTTAAATATAACCCTAAACTGAAAGAGCATGTGCTCAGTGAGCACTTTAGTGACAACCACAAGCACAGCATCCTGCAAGGCGCCAAAATGCACTTGAAAGCAAACCTGAGGAGTAAGATTTGCCCCAGAGAGCTCAGGACTTTTCAGGCTACTCTTTGGTCTACTTAGATCTTTCAAAACTTTTATGGTATGATGATGATAATAATAACAGCCTTTTATAAATGTCTACTATAAATATTATACACTGTAGTAGGCCTTAAATATATTTTCTCTAATCTTTAATCTGTATTTTTCAGGGATTTTTTCCCTTAACTTGTCAGGGAATCTAAAATACATAGAAAAAGTACACATTGACTCACGGCCCACGGGCCACATGCGTCCTTTATTTGGCCCGTGTTAACCTTTGCATTTGACATGCTTGTTGTAACACGCATTTTTACAAACTGAAAACCACTCTGTACTTAGCACCCAGGTAAAGAAAAGAATGTTACTAAGTATTTCATGAGTTGCCTTCCTTGGTTCCTTCCACTCATTGTCTCCTAAAAGGCAGCCACTCTCCTGACTTCTAACACAATGGAAGCATTTGCCAGTCTATTAAAAAAATGTGTAAATCAAACCGTATAATATTCGTTCAATAATTTAAATGTCTTTTTTGTTTTTTTCCTGGCCTCCATTGTTTCTGATGAGAAGTTAGCTCTCATTTTTATCTGAAGGCTAAAAATGTTCCCATGAATGTAATGTTTTTTTGGGGGGCGTGGGGGAGGGTTATGGCTGCTTTTTTATCCTTTTTCTTTATCTTTGGTTTTCAGCAGTTTGACTCTGATGATTCTAAGTGTAGTTTTCATTGTATTTACTTGGCTTGGATAACTACAATATCTAAGTATTTGGGATCTCTGGGTAGTGGTTTTTCTTCACTTTGGGAAAATTTCTAGCAAATATTTTTTCTATCCCATTTTCTCATTTTACTTTGACTCCAATTGCACATCTGTCTATTAGACTGACTGCTTGATAACAGATAAGCAGGCCATTGAGGCAAGCTTTTTCCCCTTGGGGTTTTAGTTTAGATGATTTCTAAAGTTTACTGATCTTTTGTTGCATCTGTATGCTATTAATACTGTCCAGTTAACTTTTTATTTTAGATATTGTAGTTTTGAGTTTTTGGATTTCCCTTTGGTTCTTTTTCAATTTTCCATATATCTGAAATTTCCCTCTCTTCATTTGTTATTTTTAAAACATAGTTGGCACTTATTTAAAATTTCCTATCTATTGTTTTAACACCATCTATGGCCAGGTAGCTCAGTTTGAGCATTGGCCCAATAAACCAAGGTTGCAGGTTCGATCCCCAATTAGGGTACATACAAGAATCAACCAATGAATGTATAAATAAGTGGAATGACAAATTGATGTTTCTCTTTCTCTCCCTTCCTCCTTTCCCCTCCCTCTCTCCCTCCTTCCCTTTCTCTCTAATGATTTTTTTAAAAAGTTATATATGGCCTTAACCGGTTTGGCTCAGTGAATAGAACATCGGCCTGCAGACTCAAGGGTCCCAGGTTCAATTCCGGTCAAGGGCATGTACCGTGGTTGCAGGCACATCCCCAGTAGGGGGTGTGCAGGAGGCAGCTGATCGATGTTTTTTCTCTCATTGATGTTTCTAACTCTCTGTCCCTCTCCCTTCCTCTCTGTAAAAAAAAATCAATAAAATATATTTTTTAAAAGAAAAAAAGTAAAAATATATTAAACAAATAAAATAAAATGTTCTTTAAGATACTGTGGGGAAAGCAAAAATAATATAAAGAAAATAATGACTACTTGGAATTGGTATTAACATTTTGGTGTGTTTCCTTGTAATCTTTTTTTCTATGTGCATTTTCTCTAGAAAATTAGGACTATATTGTGTATTAAATTTTGTGTAAGTCTTTAACATTTTAAGTGAACATTTTCCCCCATGCCATCGTATCATCTTTAAGAGCATTGTTTTTAATGACTGTATATAGCATGTTGTCTTCTGGCTATCCCACAGCTCACCCAGACATTCCTTATGGTTCTTTGTGGGCTGTGTTGTTTTGACTGTCTTACGGACCATGTTTTGGTACATTCACAAGCAATTTAGAACCTCGTGGTGTCTTCGTGGAGGTCACGTGTTTTCAGGCTGACACGGGGCAAGGATCTGGGCTTTCCCTCTTCTTTCCCATTTGCTTCCTCTTCGGACTTCCTCATTGTCTCTGAGCTCAGCCGGAACCTCGACTTCAGAGCTATGCCTGAGCCTGGGCTCTCATGGCTCAATGGAACCCTTTCACCACGCTGGGTTTCAGTTCCCTTGTCTTTACCCCCATTCTTCCTTTCCAGGATGTCATAGAAATCAGTAAAACCTGGAAAGAAAGAACTCTAAAATTATCAAAAAGACAATAACTAACATTGGTGAGGATCTAGAGAAAAGGGACTCAGACACTTTCGGTGGGAATGTAAATTGGTGCAGCCACGTGAAAACAGCATGGCAGTTCCTAAAAAAATAAAATAAAAATTGTACTACCATACGATCCAGGAATTCCACCCCTGAGTATATATCCAAAGGAATTGAAATTGTACCCAAAAAGATATCTGCACCCCCTTGTTCATTGCAGTATTATTCACAATAGGCAAGATATAGAAAGAACCTAAATGTCCTTGGATGGATGGATGAGTTTGAATAAAAATAAAAAAAAAATGTGACATATACAAGAGTCGGAAAAAGTAGGTCTCCAGTTGTTTGTATGGAAATAACACAATTAATTAATAAATAATACAAGAATAATCTCTGCGTTATATATACTCACAACTGAAAATCTACTTTTGCCCACCCCTGTATATACAATGGCATTATTATTCAGCCATAAAAACAAGGAAATCCTGCTATTTGTGAAAGCGCAGATGAACCTGGAGAGCATTATGCTAAGTGAAATAAGCCAGACAGAGTAAGACAAATACTGTATGGTATCATTTACATCTGGAATTAAAAAACACACACACAATTCTTAGAGACAGAAAATAGAACAGTGGTTGTCAGGGGACAGGGAAAATAACATGATGTAGGTCAAAGGGTATACATTTTCAGTTATAAGTTTTTAGGATCTAAGTTAATAATATAGTATTGTGTACTTAAAAGTTGCTGAGAGTAGATTTTAAGCATTCTCACCACAAAAAAAAGTTAATTATGGAGGTGTTAATTACCTTGATCTTGGTAATCTTTTTCCACAGAGCGAGCGAGAGTGAGTGTGTGTATGTGTGTGTGTGTGTTATATACTTCATGTTATATACTTTAAATATATAGTTACCTCTTTGTCAGTTATAGTTAAGAAAAAATAACTATACTTTTTGTAACTAAAGTAGCTATACTTCGGTTATGTTTATGTAGACGAGCACGCACCTTGGGACTCCTCCCTGCAAGGGTGGTCTTTGCCTCTCTAAACGAATCTTTTTTAGCAGTGAGTTATCATATAGGACAGAAAGGAAACACAGAAGGCAAACTGGGAGACCAGGCTCCGGCTTTAATCATCTCTCCTCCAAAGCCAAGGTAACCCAAGCCCTCTGCCCACATAGGCATTGCACCCTTTCCTGCCTCGCTTCCTACCAGGATCCTGTTTTCCTTTTGTTGCTCATTCTGGGGGTGGAGAGTAGGAAATAAGCCCTCTGTGTTTGCAGTTCTTGAGTCAGTGGCCTTTCTTGGGCTTTTGAGTTTTCAGGAAGAAAACTTCATAGCCCACCTGACTCTTCCTTCACTTCGGAGTTTTGTTTGTTTGTTTGTTTGTTTGCTTGGTGTGTTTTTTTAAGCACCATTTTATTTAGATCCAGGAGCACAAGTACCACTTCCAGTTCATTCAGTTCAAGTGAATAAATATTATTGGATTGTCTACAATTGTTCCCTATTCAACTTGGCACTATAAAATGGCTGCAGAACAAGCTTAAAGTATGTTTCAAGCTCTTAGATGTATTGCAGCTCTTAGATGTATTACATCTCAGTTGGATAGACAATTCATAGACTCCAGAAACAGGTTATAACTTAAGACATCAGTGTAATGAGGGCTGCAGGTAATTAGTCACCTAGAGGAGTTTGGACAAGGAACAGATTCATAAGAGGTGAGTCAGGCAGTCTCCACAGAGGGAAAGAATTTGGCTGATGTTCTTTTAATTATATGCTTCAGGATTCTTAACTATCCATCCATTTCTTATCTTATGGAAATATCTTTTGAATATTTTCTTTAAAAAAATATTTTTTTATTGATTTCAGAAAGGAAAGGAGGAGAGACAGAAACATCAATGAGAGAGACAGATTGATCTGCTGCCTTCTACACTCCCCCTATTGGGGATCGAGCCCGCAACCCAGGCATGTGCCCTGACTGGGAATCGAGCCCAAGACCTCTAGGTGCATGGGACGACGCTTAACCCACTGAGCTACACCAGCTGGGCACTTTTGAATATGTTCATATTATCTGGTGCCAACTTCCTCTCTTGTGTCTTTGTCCCTGTTCGAGATACCACCCATGAGACCAGTCTTTCAGCAGCAGAGGCTTTCTCTTGGCCAGAAGTGGGGAAGGACGGATGGGCTGAGCTTGGAGCCTGTGTGGAGGGTTTTGAATGTCAGTCCAAGGACTTAAAGCTACTAGTCGAAAAGAGTCATTGACTATTTTAGGTAGGGCAGTGAAATTCTGAAAACCATGATTTGCAGTAGCATTGGTGGTAGTGTTAAAGTGGCTTAGGGTGGAAGAAACCATTTGGAACCCTACTACAATAACTCAGGGAGATAACAGAACCAGGTGTTGGGTATGGCAGTGGGGACTGAATGAATGGGAGTTAGTAAGAGGCATAACAGAGAAGTTATAGATAGTGGCCAGTGACCTGGTGTGAGGTAGACGCTGGTAAATGTTAGAGGATGGATCAAAATCCACTTAGTCACTCCCCAAATGTTTGCAGGGTGCCTCCTGTGTTTCAGGCACTGTGGTAGGCACTGAAACACAGCAGACAACAAAACAGGGAAATGCCCTTGCCTTCATGGAGCTTATATTCTAGTCAGAGAAACAGAAAACAATCCAATAAACCAGAAATATATAACATATCGGTGGTGATAAAAATAAAGCAGGGTGAAAGGATGAGAGGGTTGGGAATATTGCTGGTTTATAGGGGATGTTCAGGAAAGGCTCCGTTGGTAAACTAGCACTTGAACTGATTCTGGAAGGATTTTGCTAGTTAGTGCTCCAACAATGGTATTTCAGGCTGAGAAACCAGTATTCCTAAGGCCATGAGACAGAAGTGTACTTATCAGTGTACAAGGGATGAGGCCTTGTGCACAGTAGACAAGAAGAGCCGGAGGAGATGTGGTTGGGGATTGGTGGCAGGCTGCCACTGGGAGGGGTTTGGGAGGCCCCTGAAGAGCCACAGGAGGATTAGTAACAGAAGAATGATACAGTCTGATTGCTGTTTAAGTAGGATTATTCTGGCTTCTGTATTAAGACCAAAGGAGGAACCATGTAGCAGAAAAGGAAGGACAGTTAAGGAGACTTCGGTAAAGAATTTGGGCAGGAGATAATGGTGGAATGGAACAGGAGGGTAGACGTGTGGTGCTTATGAGAGGAAGGTCAGATTCTGGGATGTGTTTTAATAATGGAGCCAGTAGGACTTGCTGCTGAATGGAATGTGGCATGTGGGGAGAAGAAGGGCCAAAGATGACTGCATGCCTTTTAGCCTGAGCAGTTGGAAGTTGGAGTTGCCATTTACTGGGGAAAGTATGCGAGAGAGCCACTGAGTCTAGGCCAGCCCTGGACTTAGTGAAGGTCTGATTGCAGCAAAGAATGCCTTGCTGTGGGCCACCTCGTTAAGTTGTAGCAGAGGTGGGCCAGACCTACCCCTTCTTCTCACTTCTATCCAGTGTTCTGTCTAGGACCCAACACCCTATTTCCTGAGTTCAGTTTTAGACATGGCAAGGTGAAGATTCGGGGAGGATTGCGGCTGGAAGGGAGATTTGGAAATTAAACACATGAAGCTGATAGCTGAAGCCATGGAAGTGACTATTCGGAGAAAAGTGCACTTGAGGCCTAAAGAAAGGACTTGGAGGACGCAGCATAGAGGAGAGAAAAGCAAATTAAAAGGTGCAAATGGGAAATGATAATAGCATGGCTCATAGAACTTAAATGAGGAAAAGACCACTGAGTAATTAATGAATGCTCTGAAGGGGTCAGAAGAATGGGATCTGAGCAAATGTCGTTAAATTTGGATTTTTGAATCTTGGGAGACTACAGTGTCCTCCACAGAACCTCCACTCGAATTTTAAGCACATTCTTATCCTTCCAGCTAAAAGTGAGAAGGAATATAATAGCATAAACCTGGGAGTTACCTAAAAAATCAATCAATCAATCTATCTATCTAGCTCTTCCAGCTCTAGCATTACCTTCCTGTGAGCTTTGCACAAGAATTTGACCTTTCCAGACCTCTGTGTGCCCCTCTGTAAACTGAGCGAAAAAGCATCCTTTTCCACTTTGCCTCCTGACAATGGTGTGAGGAAAACCTTGAGAAAGGCTATGAAGCTGCTTTAGAAGAGAAATGTTCCATAAATCAAGATAGCTTTTTCTAGTTGATTTTAACAAGTGTTTAGTTTTTTTACAAAAAATCTTGATAGAGTCATAAAAAACTTTATGTTAGGGATATAGTAAATGCAGAACACATTGACCAATAAAATGGAAGTTCTTCTTTGAAACAACATGAAGTATCATCTTGATTAAATCTTGCTTAATTATTGTGTCCATTAGACTTATCAACTCCTGCCCAGGCTTTTCAATTAAATGAAATTTAATCTTGTAGTTACTGCTACCCAGCCACAAACGAATTGCCCTTGCCACCAAGGCCACACTGGTGTTTCCAGCTTGGACCCTCAGATGAAGCACAGGGTGAGGTTTGCCATGCTGCGAGTGGAGCAGTGTGTCTGTTTCAGAGCTGTAGGCTGAAGCCCCAGTGGAGTGGAATGGAGTTTTGTCCTTCTAATCCCCTTCACATAACACTATAGGAAAATCAGGAATGAAAATTAATTGTACCTGTTGGCATTATTGAAGTTATCAGTGCACATCCTCCCTTGGGCCAGGAAGATTAAAAAGGGTGTTGTAATCAGGGCAGATGATTTGTGACGCATGGGGTGGGCTTCTTCCCTGGGTTAGATGTGAAGATGTGATCTGAGCGGGTTGCCTCCGCCCGATGCCACATGCACGGGGCTACGCAGCCCTGGAGGAGTCAGGCTCCTGCTCTCTGGATCAGAGGTCTGTCAGGTGGACAGTCAGGCCTCTCATTGAGCACTAGTGTACTCCAGCTGCACATTCCTGACGACGCTGCAGTCAGGTGTCTTGGTTCCGCCAGGCCTGAGGTTCACACCTTGTTCAGGTTCAAGCTGAGGGAAATAAGGAATTGTGGTGCGGCTCCCTGGGGATTCAGGAGGTTCTAGCAAGCATTTATTAAATGCTTTGCCCACGCTCCATGCCCGGCCCAGACTCTCCTGCCTGCATGCCTGCTGTGGTATTTGCTGGTTTGGAGAAGAGAAGCTCCTGCTGCAGTTTATGAATCAAAGGAGACCCTGATCGGGGAGGCAGAGCCTTTTCCAAGCTTTCACACTGACTCACAGTGTGACCTAACTTTTTAACTTGGACTAGGTTTTCTTTCTAATCTGTAAAATAAGGGTTTCTAATCTTTCCAAGATTTCTCCCTGAAATTCCATCATTAAGTGGGGAAACTTTTATGAAAGTGCTTTGTAAAAATATTAGACATTATACAGATGTGGGGTATTGTAATAGTTCTAAGTGTAGCCAGCATGTTCATTCAGCACATAGTTACTGAGTTTTGACCATGTGTGACGCATTGCCAAGTATTGGGCAGATGGCATGGCGTAGCCCCTGACCTAGGAGCACAGAGTCTCGTGGGAGAAACAGACATGCAGATAAGCAATGAGAATGCAGTGAAGTAATGGGTTTGTGAGTGGAAGAAAGCACGATGTGAACTTTGCCTTATGAAGTCCTTTGAGTCTTAAGGAAGAGGAAGAGTTGGGGTAAGGGGCTGGGGATGATAGGTACATAGAGATTCCTGGGAGATAAAACAGCTTATGCAGAAAACAAGGGGTGCAGACAAGTGAGCAGTGTTTCAGAATGCTAGGTGCTGTGGGTGAGGATGGCTGAACACTGGGCCCTTATAGGAGATGGCAAGCGATGAGGCTGGCCTTGCATGCCATCTTCAAGAGCTTACCCTCTGACATGAGCCAGTAAAGGGGAAGCCTCCATAATGTTGTTGTTGTTTTGTTTTGTTTTTTTGAACTTTTCATTT
Source organism: Murina feae (assembly GCA_004026665.1). NCBI lineage: Eukaryota > Metazoa > Chordata > Mammalia > Chiroptera > Vespertilionidae > Murina > Murina feae. The sequence continues at coordinate 139,788 of PVJC01000046.1, read as the reverse complement.
TGAAATAACTTCAGACACAGAGAAAAGTTGGCAAAACAGTACAAAAATTCCTATATACCCTTTCCCCTAATTCTACTCATGTAAAAATTTCATATAACCACACTATAATGATCAAAATCAGGAAATTAACACTGATATACTACTGTTACATAATCTTATCTAAGTCGATTTCACTAATTACCCCACTAATGTTTAATTTCTGGTTCAAGGTCCAGTTCAGGATCATACATTGTGTTAACTTATACCATTTCTTTAGTCTCCTTTAATCTCTGATATTTCCTCAGTTTCATGACTGACACTTTGAGAGTACTCCCCAGTTATTTTGTAGACTGTCTCAATTTTGTTTTGTCTGGTGTGAAGCAATTTTGTTAAGAATTACCATAGCAGTGATATTTCATTCTCAGTATTTAATGTCAGGAGGCACTTGTTGATTTGTCCATTACTCGTGGTGATCATTTTGATTACTTGGTTAAGGTAGATGTCATATTCCTTTTACTGTAAGTTACTTGCCCTTTGCGCTTCAAGTATCTTGTGAGGAGACTCTTCAAGACAATGTAAATACCCCATTTCTCCTCATCCTTTGCCCACTACTTTTTAGCATCTATAGTTAGTTCTTAACTGAAACAATTCCAGTAATGGGTTTTACCAATAGAGTATTTGTCTATTAGAAAGATTACTCTGAGAGGTTTGGGTGTGAGAGAGATTAGAAAAGGGAGAACAGTTACAAAACTATTCCAACAGTTCATTTAAGAGATAATGGATACTGAATTAAGGCAATGAGAGGACGGATGGAGAAGACGGAAGAGACAGTCGAGCTATATTTGGAATCAGAATGAGAAGGGCTTAAATTTTGTGCTATTTTTTTTTAATGCTGGAAACATTCTAAGATAGAAACATTCCTTCTAAGAACCAGAGTAGCTGACTTCGTTAAATATGTTGTAGGTCTCATTTAAATGACGTTTCACAGAGTTGCTTCTCCTCTTGGACAGCTCGTGGACCAAATTCCTTTTGTTTAACCCAGAGCCATTTCTAATGTCCAGTGCAAATGTGCTCACCATTTGTGTGAGGATTGGTTAAACAACACATTGTGCTCCATATCCCAGGGGCTGTGTCCACTGGCCTTTTCCCAAATTTCTGTCACTTCCTAGATTAGCTGGTATCCTTCTCTCTTGGGTCAGAATGAGTGCTCTCTACAATAACACAAAATCTAGAGCTATAGACGATAGTTTTACAATATTACAGTTTGAGGGAAGCATTTCTTACAGCTTTTTTAGAAAAGGATATATACAAGTCAGCAAGAAGAGAAGGGGAAAGGGCAAAGACTCAGTGTACTTCTTTAAGAAGAAGAAAAAAAAATAGAAAGTATGAACAAGAAAATTTCACAAAGAAACGGTTCTTGCTGTCAAACACATCATAAAAGCAGTGGATCAACCAACACTATGCTAATAGAAAGGTTAAATGGCAGAAGTAGGAAGATCTTGTGTAACTATAACGGTAAATTAAGAAACGCATACAAAAGAAGTAAAAAATAATGACAAAAACATAAATGTGGAGGGCGGGAGGGAGTGAAAATGGTAGTGTTTTAGAATGTGTTCGTGTTTAAGTGACCATTCACTTAAAATAGGCTGCTGTAAATATAGCTCCTTACATATGAAGCACAAAGCAAAAATCTACAAGAGATGTACAAGAAATAAAGAGAAACGAATCCAAACACAACACTACAGAAAATCATCAACGTACAAGAGAAGAAAAAAAGGAAAGGAAATTTACAAGAGAAGAGAACATGAAAGAAACAGAACCCTGGCGGGTGTGGCTTGGTTGGGAATCATCCCCTGCACCCAAAGGTGGCTGCTCAGTTCCCGGTCAGGGCACCGCACCCAGGTTGTAAGCGCGAGGCGGCATGCGGGAGGCAGCCAGTCATTGTTCCACTCTCGTGGTGATGTTTCTTTTTCTCTCTCCTTCTCCCTTCCTCTTTCTAAAAAAATCAACAAAAAATAAAAATAAAAAACAGAACTACAAAACAATCAGGGCTCCAGATGGTTTCTTTGTTTGTTTTTCTTACTGGTTGAATTCCCTACCGTAATTTTGAGATTCTCTTCTGGATATTGACCGTGTTCTACAAAAGCAAGTAAGGGAGGCAAACCTGAATTAAAATCTGACTGTTAGCTAAGACACCTGAAGCTCTCAGATTTCGCAGCATTATGGTGAGTGGAGTGGAGACTAGAAGAGAGGGAGCTGGAATAACTGACAACGAGCTCTCTCGTCTAGTTCAGCATTCTAGAAGCAGTGCTGATGAAGAAATCCTGTCCTTTTTTCTTTCCTTTTGCTTTTTTTTTTTTTGCTTCTGAATGTGTGTGTACTTGCCTAAGAAAATATTTTTCCATCCCAACAGAATATTTAGGGCTGATTAAAAATTATAAGGACCATATCACAAACTAGGGCACTCTTCCTGCCTAGGATTCACGTAAAAGGCTGGCAGGTCCGGCTAGGAGACCCTGACCCCATCTCCTCAACCTGCTGGCTTCAACACTACATATTTTGCTTCGAAGCTGTAATGCCGCAAAGAATGCGGAACTGACAAGTCCACCCTATCTGTGAGCTAGAAGGACATCTTGATTAAATTAGTGTCAAGGAGGGGTGGAGAGAAAGGCAAAGTGACACAAAGGGCGTTTTGAGGAGCCCTGGAGAGCCTGTGGAGAATGAATGTTCTCGTTAAATATGGCCATGACCTGCAGAGCTCCGCACATGCCACAGACACAGCTCAATTGTCCCCAGGAGTTGGGGGTGGGCATGACCAGAGGGTGAGGACAGCCTGGCATGAAAAAGCAGGAATGCAGGAAGGCACGTTGTTGCTTTCTTTTTTTGCTGTAACTGTGGCATGTGGTTCTTAGATCATGGTTGTTGTTTTTGGAATGAATCAAAAAATGGTTTCCTTTCCCCTGGGTTTTTTAACCTTCCCTCTCCTCCTCACAGCTCCTCCGGGTACTAAGGGAACTCCTGAAAGCACCCATTGTCTTAAGCCTCTTTCCACTCCCTTGCTTGGGCTCCCCAAGAAGATTACTGCCTGAACTCTAGAGGCAGGGCCCCCAAGACAGGGCTCGTCCTTGTCATTTACCACCATCCTCATCCCATTCATGCTGAGGTCCCAAGACCAAGGCAAAGAACAGACGGGCTGTTGAAGGCTTCCATGGAGCCACCACATCAGTGGGAAAGCGGTAATTAGAAACCCCTTGCCTCAGTTCCATCTGCACTATGGCCAGGATGCTGAATGACGCATGCATTTGCCATTTGCCCTTTGAACTGCCAGCCATCCAAATACAGCAAGTGGATTTAAAGGCTGAGTAAGTAAGTTTTGGATTCCCTCTCTCTAACCAGGAAATCCTGCAGCTTATTCTTGTAGCTATCTCTATATTATTCCCTTTTGAACAAATACAATCACAGCCTTTTTAGCAGAATATCCCTAAGGTTTTACAAACTGATGCGTCATGGGGATTCTTTTGTACTAGCCCTCTCTTGCTATGAAAGTTTATGGCCTTTATCCTCTCATTTACCAAATAAGTGCTTACTAAGTGCTTACTATATGCAAGGTCCTGTACAAGATGAGAATATAAATATGACAAAGGAGCATTGAAGAGGAATTTGTGAGTTCAAATTTTAACTCTACCATTGAAGAGCTGTTTGCATGGATAAATTATTTAACCTCTCTAAGCTCTAGCACTTATAAAATGGAGATAATAACTTCCTCATAGAGTTATTACAAAAATTAAGTAAGGCTATGCCTGTAGCACACTAGGTGAATGTAAGCTATAATTATTATTTTTATTAATTACTAATTGCAAGATATAGTCCAGATCCTCCAGAAGCTTATGCTGTAGTTGAAGGGGGAGAACACATTTGTATAATTAGCTCTAATCAAGGCAGTGCAGATATGGTAACTGTCCCATAAATGGCACAGATAATAATTCAAAATGTAATACAGGCAGTAGAGGAAGAGCTTATAGCCAGCTCTGTTGTCCAAAGATGACACATGAACCAGTGTGAGCAAAACCCCTTTCTTGTATTTGTAATGGGTAGCACTAATCAACTTTTTGTTTTGTTTTGTTTTAAAAATTGGAACTATAGCCCAGCCTGTGTTGCTCAATGGTCATGGCACATGCCTGGGTTGTGGACTTGATCCCCAATGTGGCGCATGCTGGAGGCAATTGATGATTCCCTTTCATCATTGATGTTTCTATTTCTCTCTCCTTCTCTCTTCCTCTCTGAAATCAATAAAAATATATTTTAAAAACTTTTTGAAACATAGAAAATTCATGTGTGTAATAAATGAGCAGATATGAACCAAACAAAGTACTACATAGGTCAATACATCAAACCTTATCAGCACCTCAAAAGCTCCGGCTCCTCCCAAGTCACAACTTTCTCTGTTCCCCCCACTATTCTATTTTTGGGATAATCATTTCCTTGCTTTTTGTAAATTGTATCCTCTAGGTATTTACCTCTAATCAGAATAGTTCAGTTTGGCCTGTTTTTGAACTTTACATAAGTGGAATCATACTATACTCAGTCTCTTGTCTTGCTTCTTTTGTTTGTCATGGATGTGAGATTCATCCATGCTGTTGCATATAGCTATACCTTATTTATTTTTGTTGTTGTAGGATTCCACTTATGAATTCACCACAATTTATCCATTTTGTTATCAATGGTAACTTGGGTTGCTTTTAGTTTTGAACTATGGTGAATGTTCTTTTATGTGCATACAGCTGTGAATGAGCCAGATTTCTAGGGAATATACCTAGCAGTGGAATTGCTTGGCCAAAAAATAGGCATGTCTTCTTATGTTCCATACTAGGGGCCTAGTGCATGAATTCGTGTACCTTGAAAGGAACTGTGGGCCGAGAGGCTACGGTGGGCTCAGGGGCAGATCTCGGCTCATTCTCCTCACCCTTTCCTGACCCCTCCCACTGCAGCCCTGCTCCCACTGCCACCGCTCCCACACGCTGATGGTGTCAGCCCCGCTCATACCCACTGACAGCATGGAGCAATTGGAGCCGGTGCTGGCAGTGGGTGCAAGAGTTGGCTGCAGGCCCCAATCGTCCTCAGGAGCAGGGGGAGGTGGAGAAGCCCTGAGGGACAATCAGGGCCAGCAGCCCAGCTTGTACCCACTGATGGCACCAAACTATTGGGCTGTCGTTGGGCACTGACAGCAGGTACGAGTGCCGGCGCTGGCAGCAGGTGCAAGTGGGGCCAGTGCTGGCAACAAGTGTAAGCCACAGCAGGACCGCGGTGCATGGGAGCAAAGAAATGTCAGTAACCACCAGAGGCTCACCCCGATGACAGCGACCGGTGCCCCGCCTTAGTCTGGCACATCCACTCACCTGCTCCACCATCCCACCAAGGCTGACGCCCTCCATGTTCTGCGTTCTGCCGCCTGCTGCTGATGCCCACCATATTCCACACGCCCCTGATAGTCAGCACACGTCATAGCAACCAGTTGTTCGGTTGTTCCGCCGTTGGGTCTAGTTGCATATTAGGGTTTTTTTATATATATAGATAATACTGAACTGTTTTCCAAAGTGTTTATTAGTAATTTGCACCCCCATCAGCGACAAGTTTTATTTTTTGACATCCTTGCTAACATTTAGTATAATCAGATTTTTAATTTTCACTATAGTTTTACTTTCAACTGTTTCAAGTTTAGCTATTGTCGTACTAGTTTTAATTTGTATTTATCTGATTACTAATGAGCTTGAGGGCCTTTCTTATTTTTTATTGACCATTTAGATATATTCTTTTGTGAAATGCCTATTCCAAATATTAGTTCTTTTATTGGGTATAAGTAGACATATATTCTCCTACACTGAGCTTTGTTTGCATTTTTTTATTGGTTAGTAAAAGTTTATAAATTTAGTGTAGTTGCATTTGTTTGCCTTTGTGGTTAGTGCTTTTTCTGCCACATTTAAGAAAACCTTTCCTACCCTAAGGTCTTGAAGATATCTATTGTATTATCACCTAAAGTCATAGATTTGTCTTTCACATTATGATCTCTGAGCCATTCCCATAATGCCAGTTTTTATATATAGTGAGGCAAGGCACAATATATTTTTTAAATCCTTACTGAGGATATGTTTATTGATTTTAGAGAGAGGAAGAGAGAGAAACATCTATTGGTTGCCTGTCGTATGCACCCCAACAAGAGACTGAACCCACAGCCTAGGTATGTGCCCTGATCGAAAACCAAACTCATGATCTTTCAATGTATGGGGTGCCGCTCAACCAACTGAGCCACACCAGCGAAGGCACACAACTTAATTTTTTTTTAAATAAAAAAGCTATACAATTCTCATATCACCATTGATACCCCCACATAATAATTTTAAATAACTTTGAAGATTTAACCCATGCCAGGCATGGTACTAAATGCACAAAGTAGAGAGGTGAGATTTGAGCTGGTGTTTTTTTGTTTTTTTTTTAATTTAAATTTATTTGGGGGGAAGTAAAATGAAGCAATTCAGAAAGAAGAATGAGCTGGGATTTTAGTGAGTAAAAATGCTTTTGTAATTAGAAATGGAAGGTTTGTGGGTGTGGGGCAAGTTGAAGTGCAAGACATTCTGTGTGGAAGACACACACTTGAGGACAAAACAGAGCCCAGGAATGGATGAGGGTCCTTCACGGAGCGGTGAATAAGACAGTTTGCTTACATCAGAGGGAAAACAAGGAAAGTAGGTGAAACAAAGCCAGGAAGAGCCCTGCCTGCTCAACCAAGAAGTTTGAACTTTATCCTGAGAGCCTTTGGGAACCATGGAGGATTCTTCACAGGAAGATGAGGTAGTAGAGCTGCTGTTGCGGAAAGGCTGGGCCTCTAATCCAGGGCCAGATGAGAAGGGCCTGCAATGTAGTAGCAGTGACAGGAGGAATGGAAAGGAGACAGATGTCAGATGTATGTATCGTGAAGGAACTATCAGGAGCATATGGCCTCTTATTAGAGAGAGAATTAGAAGTCAGTGATCACGTCTTTCCTTTCTATACTGGTGTCACTTAGGAAAGGACAGTATGCTGTTAAAGAATTTGGGATGACTGGTGAAGCTGACATTCTCACCTGCATCCCAGGAACTAGATAGCCAAACCTTCCGTGGACCCCCAAACGGCCCTTCGGAGACTTTAGTAGGTGCCAATTTGTAGAACATCACGTGGAGTTCCCCATGTGGTAGATTCTGAGCCACCAGAGAATGTCTGAGGTTTGAATCTGCATTCTCAATTACTACAGCTAATTTCATGATGCCCTTTATATTAGGTAGATTCAGCCCCCACCTGCCTTTTGATTGTGGTTTTTGAAAACCCTTAAGGAAGTAATGAGGAACCATATTTAAAACCTCAAGCTTTCTTCTCTTTTGTTTTACCAAAACACTTGGTTACCATGTTTTGGGGAATAGACAACTTCAAAACGTAAATGTGATAGCCTTCACTTTAATCAGCATCCATCCTTTCCTACAAAGCATGTGTTAGTAATTAACTAGTATCCACCATTGCACCGGACCTAGTGTGGGCCACACAGAAACATAAAATAATTACTGCCTTCAAAGTTTAAGCTTTGAGTTGTGCTTCTACAAATGGCAGCTTAGGTAATTCACACCTACCCTTCTGCTTCTTGGAGCTGCTTTTCCCCGAGAGGGTCTGCTATTCTAGAAAAGAAACTCTGAGGGCCAAGAAGCTGAGCAGAGCTTTTAGCAGCCTTGGAGGAGCAGCAGGATCAGAATGAGAATTGAAGGCCAAGGATTGGGAGCCCTGGTAAACTTCCTCAGGCTTTGGGACCCCACAGGGATACAGCTTAGAAGAGTGGATCAGAAATAGACTTTAGCAGTCACACAGGGACTGAAATCTACCTTTAAATTATCCTAATCTCTCATTGGATTAGGGTGACCTAGGATATTTAGTGGCTAGAAGTAAATTTAAATCCTTTTTAGTAGAAAATACTATTATCCTAGGCCTAATATTTCTCTCTCCTTCTTTTGCATGTGTGTGTGTAAACAATAGACACATAGGAAACCCACATAATGATTATCAGACAAACTTTATGTTTAACATATTTATGTATTCAAATAATAACTGAAAACTATAAAAGAATCAACTTTTAAAATGGATCGAAGATGTAAATATAAGGAGCTAAAACTCATAAAAGAAAACATAGGTGTAAATCTTTATAACTTTATTATCTAATCCAAAATATGGATTAGATATGACACCAAAGCACAAGCAACAAAAGAAAAAACACATAAATTGAACTTTAGCAAAATTATAAACTTCTTTGCCTCAAAGGACACTATCAAAACATAAGAAGACAACCTAAAGAATGGGAGAAAATGTTTTCAAATTATATATCTGATAAGAAGCTAGTATCCAGATTATATGAAAAGCTCTTACAACTACCCAACAAAAGACAAACAACCCAATTTTTTTTTAAAGAAAGTGTACAAATGGCCAAACAAGTGCATGAAAAGACACTCAACATTGTTAGTCATTAGGGAATGGCAAATTAAAATTACAATGAAGTAATTTTCCTATCCACTAGGGTGGCTATACTTAGAAAAGAAAAATAAGAAAAGAACAAGTGTTGGCAAGGACATAGAGAAATTGGAACCCTCAAACATTGCTGGTGGGATTATAAAATGGTGCAGATACTCTGAAAACAGTTTGGCAGTTCCTTAAAAACTTAAGAAACTTATGCAGAAACTGAACCATAGAATTACCCAGTGACTCAGCAATTCCACTCTTAGATCTATACCCAAGAGAACCGAAAATGTGCTTACATAACTTATACATGAATATTCATAGCAGCACTGTTCGTAATAACCAAAAAGTGGAAACAAAGCCAAATACTCATCAACTGATTTATGGATAAACGAAGTAGGGCCTACTTACACAATGGAATATTACTAAGCCATAAAAAGGAAGTACTGATACATGCAACAATGTGCATGAACCTTGAAAACTAGATGCTAAGTGAAAGAAGTCATACACACATACGCACACACATGTACACACAAAGAAGTCAGACACAAATGTCCACATATTATGTGATTCCACTTATAGGAAATATCCAGAAAGGGTAATTCCTTTGAAGAAGTAGATTAGTGGTTGCCAGGAAGAGAGAAGAGGGAGGGTTGGAGTAACTACTAACAGGTATGAGCTTTCTTTTTGGGGTGATGAAATGTTCTGGAATTAGATAATGGTACTTGTTGCACAATCTAGTGAATATACTAGGAACCCCCTCCTCCCCAATTGACATTTAAATATGATGAATTTTATGGTATGTGAATTTTATCTACATAAAAGAGAAGTAAGAATAAAACAGATATTTTAGTATTGAGAAATATAGTAATTACAATAAGAAGCTCAATGCGTGGATTAAACAGCAGGTTAGACAAAACTGAATAAAGAATTAATGAACTGAAAGGTATCATTTTGATACTCAGATTGTCCGAGGTTGGGCCAGTGGGAGCTCCTTCAAGCTGGCTTCTGTGTGTGTCATTCTTTGAGCACATTCTTACTTCTGGCACAAGATGGTCCAGGCTTACTCTCCCAGCCCCAAGCCCTGGACTCAGCCATTTTGCTAAGGACCTCTAAGTGTTTTTAGTGGGGGTGATATTAGAACCTGGGATCTGGAAGCTAGGTGTGCTCGTTGTCATTGCTCATGTCCTTTTAGTGAGCAGCCTGGGAAAAATTGCCATTTTAAGTCATTCTTGCTTTTCACTGTGTGTGTGTGTGTGTGTGTGTGTGTGTGTGTGTGTATCCTTTCTCTTACTGTGAGAAGCCTGGCTCCTAACAAAATCAATATATTTATTCCTTTACTCAGTTCTACAATTCACATAAACTTGTTTCAGAATTACTATACCCAACACCTCTATTAGCAATAAACTTACTAACTTACTAAGTTGAATTTAAGTTTCCTTTGCAGTTAATTTGGTCCTTTTATCTTTAGCCTGAGGGGAGTGAAAGTACTGTAGCTGAAAGTTACTATGATTCTTTCTTCTCCACTTTTATTTTATATGGTTGTTACCCATTTGGTTTAATAAATAATGACAGTAATGGATTATAGCCCATTGAATAAAATCAGAATCCATGTATCTACCTTGACAGAAGTAAAAGTCTAACGGAGAAGGAAAAGACCCTTACAGTAAAATTTAATAAATGAAGAAAGAATGATAGAGTTTAAAAATAACTATTTGGGTGCACACTACTTCCCAGGAGCATGCCTGGGCCTTTCCCTTCCCCCTCTCCTTCCCTGTAGGGTGTGCATCTCCTAAATTCTTAGGAACTCCACGAGACTTGCAACCAGGGAGCTATGGGCAGAGGCAGCTCATCCCAGGCTTATCCCCTGAACCTGTCTCCAAGGTCCCCTTTTCTCTGATGTTCTAGTGAGCTAACAGCAGTCCCACTGGGCTCATCTGTTGCCGCTTCTATCCTAGGCCCTCCCTCGTGTCAGTGACCCCAGTTTTAATAAGTCTACTCTCAAGGTCAATCAGTCAATCACTCAATCAAATAAAGTAAAAATTAAAAGTAAACAAAAACCAGTATCTGCCAATCATTATAGTAATTAGATTCAAGGAAGAGCCATCAATGTACTATAAGGAATAGGATATTCACATAATTTCACATGATCTCTTCACAGGTTATTTATTTATTACAAAGGAGGGGAAATAGTAACTTTACAGTAGAGAAGCTTGGAGGACATGTCCAGGACTTAGTGACTGAAGTTAACATCACCAATATGGGCACAAGTCACAATCGCCTGGCACCTGATAGGATCAATGAGAAGAATACAGCGTCACTTCTGGGGTATTTCTGCCACCTATGCATAGCATGTATCTCATGAAGCATCAGGCAAACCCAAATCAAGGGACCTTCTGTAAAATAGGTGGCCTCAACTCTTCAAAATGTCCAAGTTGAGAGGAAAAAGCGAGACTAAGATTGATACAGATAGAGAAGGCTAAAGAGACATGACAACTGAAATGCAACAGGTGATCTTGGATTGGATCATGAGCATGAAATATTCTCACTACAGAGAACAAGTAGGACAGTTGGTGAAACCTAAGTAAAGTCTGTGGGTTGGGGGAAAAAATCTAATGTGAGGTTTTAAGCATACAGGGTGGGCAAAAGCAAGTTTACAATGGTTCATATGGAAAAATACAGGTTAGTAAATAGTAATACAAGGATATACTCTGTGTTTCACATTCTTACAACTGTAAATGTACTTTTGCCCACTTTTGTGTGTACAATTAATGTAAATGGTAACAATAGAATCCATGTCTGGGTTGGGGTGGGGAAATAGGTCTAAAAATATTGCCCAATATTGTATTAATTTATATTAGGCTTTGGCAAGTCAAGGCGATATGTTGTAATTTAAGGTTACCACTAGAGAAATAATATCTCTACCAGTCTAAGATAGGGGAAAACTTGATTAATAAAAAGAGGCCAGAAAAAGGTAAGAAAGATTCTGGTACAGGGAAAACTACAGGGAGACAGAACACTGCCATGGCTTCCAGCAGTTCAGGGTGGAGCAGAGTTAGACTTTCAGAGGAAAGGGGCAGCATGAGAGATTATTTTGGTGAATGACGCAAGTGTTCTGTGTCTTAATTATGGTGGTGGTGGTAGACTCTGTATTTATCAATACATATAAGATATACTAAAAAAGAATGACTTTCACTGAACTTTTTAAAAATATATTTTTATTGATTTCAGAGAGAGAGAGAGAGACATCAATGATGAGACAATCACTGATTGGCTGCCTACTGGGGATCAAGTCTGCAACCCACGCATGTGCCCTTGACTGGAATCGAACCCTGGACCCTTCAGTCCCCAGGTCAATGCTCTATCCACTGAGCCAAACCAGCTAGGGCTGAACTTTTTTTTTTTTAATCCTCACTTAAGGGTATGTTATTATTGATTAACTAGGGGGGGGCGGGCAAGAAAGGGAGATGTGAGAGAGAAACTGCAACCTAGGTATGTGCCCTGATCAGGAATTGAACCCTCAACCTTTTGGTGGCCGGGACAATGCTCCAACCAACTGAGCTACTCAGCCAGGGCTCACTGAACCTTTTAAAATGGAAAAAAAAATAAAGATAAAAAATGAGAGGAAAAGGAACTGTGGAGACAGGTATAACAAGTAGCATATAGCCAGTGGATGAATTTAAGTTTCAGTTTATCAGTAATGACACGTGTAAATTGAGTCATATAAAATTTAAAAAGATTGTCCAACAGATTTTAAATAAAAGTGAAGTATACATTGCTTGTAAGAGGAGACACACCTTAAATATAAGGATACAGAAAAGTATAGAGCAAAATGATGGAAAAAGAGAGCTCTGATAAAGTCAGACCAAGTAGATTTTAATGCCAAAAGTATTATTAGAGATAAAGAGAAACATTTCATAATAATTAAAGATTCAAGTTATCAGAAAGGAGTATATGCTTAATAATAAAATTCTAAAGTACATAAATAAAAAATGGGCAAAATTAAAAGGAGAAATAAACAATCATCCATCCCACTGGGAGACTTAATACACCTGTTTTAGTGGATGATTAAACAAGTGGACAAAAAAAGAAAATCCGTTTGCCTAAGTAACATATATGGGCACTGTGCCTAACTGCAGCCAGATGCGCTTTTTTTTCCAAGTGCACCTGAAACATTTATAAAACCTGAACTGAAGAAGAAAATTGAAGCACTTGGGTGAGAAATCAGAGCTGGAGATTGGAAATCGCCAGCTACCAACTCTGAACATTTTCCTTCTCACGCTTCAATGATTTTATGATTTTTCATTGGGGACGAAGTGCTAGCAAGAGGGAAGTGCCCTCCTCTAGGATAGAGATGTGAACTGTGTGTGGACTGAGAATGACAGGAGTGCGTGCGCATGTGGACATAGTATGGGCAAGGACACAAGGCTGCCGACCACCCCTGTAGCCGAAGAAAGCTCTCCCGACTCCGATCTGCACCCCAGCCCCAAAGAAATGCATCCTAATTCTCTGCCAGTAAAACACTCTACTCGTTCTCCCAGAATTGGCTTCATGCTCCTCTTGGGTCCAACTCTGGCCCCTGGAGTGTTAAGAACATACTCTCTTCATCATGGAACCTTCTGGAACCTCTTTGTCTCCCTTGACAAGGGGATTCTAAGGCAACTCTGAACGTACTAAAACTACACAGATCCTTCAATGAATTGCTGCTGGGTTCTTCTTTCTCAAAGTATTTAATCAGCACTTTTCCCAGTGCCCTTGGCATTTCCGGTACTGGTGCTGCTGACTGTTTAACTTTCTCCCAGGCCACCCTCCTGTCTGCGTTCATGCTGCCAGCTTTCAGATGAGCTCTTTTAACTCCTGTTCTTCCATTCTCCTGCCAGCCATCTGGGAGCCGCACAGGCATTCTGTTCATCCCCCTCTCCTGGAATTTCTTATTGTAGGAAGGCATATGCTGGCAAGAACCTTATCTGACTCCCCCCCCCCCCCCCCCGCTTCTTGCCCAGTTTCAAGCCATTGATTATTTTTCCTCCAGAGTTCATTTTACAATTGCTGAGAGATTTGTGTTCTCATGTTGCCTGTTTGCCTTTGTGTCTTTTGTCTCCTATGTCCCAGTCTCCCTGAGGGTTCCACGGTCACCTAGACATCATTTCTATGTCTTTAGTGCCCCACCTGGGAGGTGGGGTGATGACTCATCTTCCATATAACCTCAAGAAATGTTTTAGCCCTGGAGATCAGGACCTGAAGACATTATTACACTCCCATTGAAATCATTATACAAAAGGAGTTAAAGATGGAAATTTGCCAAGGAAAGAATCACAGTGCTGATTTAAGAAACGAAGCCTCAGACTTGATTGTTGCTTTCCTTTTAAGGATGTTGTTTCCAGCTTACTTTCTTAGCATTAGAAATGGCCATTCCAGGAGATTGAAACAACCATGGAGGAACATTCAGATAGGACTGTGCTTCAGACTGTGCCATCTGAGGTTTGGGGAGAGCAGAGGACCTTCAGCCCCTTCTTTTCCCCAACCCTGCTCCAGCCCAGTGGGCCTCAGTCTTGTTCGAATTATGTGTTTCCGTGACAAGAGGCTCTGGTCCATTCTAACAGAGCATAGTGAGAATCCATGGAAGGTACGAGATGAATCTGTGGGACTCGCTGACATGCCAAAGAATGGATTTTCTCCCAGGGCCGTTAGCATTATTACATCAGGTCTGACTACTCATACATTCCAGAATTTCTGGAAAGACTTTAAGGAAATGACTTTCAGAAACAAGTGTCTTAGAGGAGAAAGCTCCTGGTTTCATTAAACCAGTCGTCGTCCTCACTGACCTGGGCTACAGGGAGCTCTTTCCTGTGGACATTTAAAATACCAACTCAGTTGAACCAAGTTCCAGTTGTGCAGCTGAGAAGGGTCTTTTCAGTTTAATCCACTTGGAGGGTTAGAAAGTAATTCTAGCCTCCTCCTTTTCCTTCTGTACCTCCTCCTACCTAGCCAGTTTTCTCCTTTCTGCTAAACACCTACTGGTTTTGTTTGTTTGTTTTATTTTCCCTCAGGAAGACAGCATCTTTCTTACGGAGTGATTATTACTTTGGTTCTTACTAAAGATGGAGCAGAGAATAGATTGTGCAGCACCAGGCATAAGGAAAACACATTCTTATTCCCTGAAGGCTGTAGAGTCCCTCTGTCGGAGGGATTTAGCTGCAGTCTTGCCTGGCAGTTAGTTTCTGGTGACCTTCCCAATTCCACATCATGATCACGAACAGGTTTTGAGGGAACAGAAGGAGGCAGCACAGGGTGGTGGAAAGAGCATTCAAGTGGGTATTAAAAGGGCTGGATTCTAACAATAATAGCTAATATTTATTGAGCATACTGGGTGCTAGATTCTGTTTTAAGTACTTTATATGGATTATCTCATAGTTACCTTATTTTACAGATGTGGAAGCTGGGGCATAGAATGGTTAAATAACTTACCCAAAGTCATACGATTCCAGAGCCTTCATGCTTCACCCTCTTCTAATAGTGCACGTGGTCCTATGCAGGGTCCTGAATAGCTGTGTGACCCTAGAAAAGACTTAATAATGTATATAAGGAAACACGGCTATATTGTTCTATTCTTGTTGTTATGTGAAAGCTTAGTGTTTAAGTCTAAACTCAAATGTGATCTAATTGATTCAACAACTGGCTGTTTTACAACTACTGTGTACACAGCAGTGGGCTGGGCACTGTAGAAGACAGAAAGATGCTTTAACAGTTATAATCTCTTTTTCATTGCTTTTAGATTGTTTCATATTCCTAGCTTTGGGATCCTTCCTTCCTTCCTTCCTTCCCTCCTTCCTTCCTTCCAAGTTCTTCAGATAATTAAATAGAATTCTAATTGTGAAACCCAGTTGTGTTTCAGAAGGCAAATTCTGAGACAGATACTGGGTTTTAGACTGTGTCAGGTCTCTCACATTTTCTTTTAAAATATGACTTGTCACGGGGAGAGTTTACACCCATTCACTTCTGAGTAAAGGAGCTACAGGGGAGATTAGCCTTTATGGTGCTGACAAGCTCCAGGCATTCTTTAAAAATGGAATGTGACTGTTTTTATACTGAAGCAGTATCAATATAACCTGAAATATCTATTAGTAACTTGAAAAGGCAAATTACAGAAAGATTTGCCATGTAATAGATATTTTTAAATCACATTTTGTTTCTGGCAAGCTAGATTCAACATCTGGAGTCAGGTTAAAGTGTGGACGCCTCTTGGCTGAGACAGAAAAAAATTGATTTTTGAACTAGAAAGCCAACTTAAGAAATTACATTTCTAGTAATGACTGAATTTGGAAGAGTTGTGTTCTGGTAGGCTCAGACATCAGATTAAAGCCCACCTTTCTCAGTAGATTGTGGACTTTTAAGCTGTCTGTTTTGTATCCAGCTACATTCCGAAACCACAAGTGCTTAACATATAATAGATGTCCTATAAATATTTGCCAACAAACTGTTCATTGCTCTCCTTAAAATCCAGCATTTTCCCCTTGCCACGATCTAGGAATTGAACCTGCTTCACAACATTTGATCAGTCGTCTTGAGAGGGCATGTGATTTAGCACCTGTCTTTTGGTGGACTCAGTCCTTAACCCATTTTAAAAAAATTAATTCCACACTTAGAGTATACCCACTCCTTTTACACATGTGCATAATGACTCATTAACGAATTATGAAGTGAACCTATTGAGTTATGATTGACAAAAAAGTAGAAAAGAATAGGAAATACCAGAATGCAGAGCCCAGTGTAAATACTTACACTGGATTACAGTTTTAAAAATGAATTTTTTGAAATCCTTCTTTGCTTTATTATCAGAGAGTAAAAACACTTCAAGCATCCCTTTTGTGGCAGCTCCCTGCTTACCTCTCTATAAAAAACTTGCCGTTCAGTAGGTTTGTATTTTAGGCTACTGTGGGCAGCCCGGAGTATAAGGTCATGCCTGGAGCATGGTTCCCGAGAGCCATCATGTGGCAGCTTGATCAGTGAGTGAAGGCTGCACAGAGGCCTCTGCGCATGCACAGGTGGTGTGGCCCAGGGGAGATCTGGACCCCTTCCTGGGCTCTGACTTCTCCTCACAGCCTCACTCTGCACCGCCTCTTTTGATAAGCTGGGGTGAGGCCGGACACCGTGCCCACCATCACCTAGCACTGGCCCTGATGCCAAGCAGCCCCTCCCTTCAGCCTTGTCCTCCCCACCCATGTGCATTTCCGGCAAACCTCCAGCTCACGAAATGTGGCCTCTTTGAAGAGGTGAGTGCCCCCGAAGTAGTCACTGTGCTTCTGGAGGTGCTTCTGCTGCCAGAGGTCCTTGTAGGGCTCCTGTCCCTTTCCTCTGAAATCCATACGCACAAATTCAATTTCAAACTTGTTAAACAGTTGGTCTCAGAAGTATCTTTGGGTTGGGGAGAGGGTGCTAGCACTGATGGAAGGAGATCTGTGCCCTTGAAAACTCTTTTTTGGAAAACTGCTGGCACAGGCTAATCGACAGAGAAGTAAATGACCCTACTGTTTCTACCTGCTGACAGACTCAGCCCTGGGATGGCTGAAAGTAGCTCTCACCACGTGGCCGAGTCATGCCTTCCTCTTTTCTTCCTTTCATACAAATAGGGAGTAACGTTGCGCCTGCCCAGTGACACAGCTCTGTAGTATCTCCCTGATAAGGACTGGTTTTAAAACCTTTTCGTAATCGGTGTTCTTTGGGAAATGCTAGTAGACAAACCCGGCCAAGCTCAGGAAATGTATTGACCCAAAGATGAGTGACCAGCCTCGTGTCCTGGCAGCCCAGACCACGTAGCCTCATGCCTCCTTCCATTTCTGCTCCTGTTGGTGAGTGAGAGGCTTTGGCACATTGGCCTTGCGGAAACGAGGCTGTGTGTTTCGGTTCTGTTGTCCAGTGCTGTTATCTGTTGGAAAAGGAGGATTCCCTACCCGTTTTGTGAGCACACAGCTGGCAGGAGCTGTCGCAATCTCACCGCCTTCCGATCAGCCCCACCCAGAAGCAGGCAGAGTGGGGGCCCTGAAACTTGCACTGGCCTGAACGTTTGTGGTGAGTTTCAAAATAAAAGATCTCTGCTGGAGCACACCATTGTACTTCCTGTCCCACAGGGCCAGCTCTGTCAATTGTGTCACATCTCTTTTCTAAATTTAGGCATCTTTTTTTTTTTTTGAAGCAAAGATTACTATGCAAACATTTAAGAGAAAAACTTCGCCCAAAGTAATTTTTTCCCTTGACTTCTAGTTGGTTTCCTGCAATGTTTAGATGACTCATTCTCTTCCAAGAAACTTTAAAGAAGAGATGCGGGCTGTGTGATAGCACACAAAGCCTGCTCTGTGAATTCTCTTTCTTCCCTGCCTACAAACCCCTTGCTTTTTGAATAGAGAACGGAAAGCCTCTACAGTCTTCATTGTCCTGTACTCGGCCTCATCAGGTTTTGTTGTTCCCAGGAATAGATGTCCCCCTTGTTTTTGGGTGGGGTCCCTTGTAGCGCCCCAACTCTGACAACCCCTCCAGAGCAGCCAGCACGGAAGCCCTCCCAGGGATGCTGGGACCATGCTTGCCGCCAAAGGCACACAGTTAAGGTTTCTGACATAGAGAACGGGTGACCTTTTTTATCTCTGAAAGGAGAGGCGCTGGCTATTTCCTGCCTCTCTCTATGGGTCAAAATTGCTCCGATTGCTGGGGGCTTGCTGGCGGCTTTATCTGACACTTGAACTGGGCTAGCGACATGTGTGTCCCCAGCCCAGCCCTCAGCCAGAGGGAAGCCTGAAGTCCGCATCGCTTCAGCATACTGTTCAAATAAACAGGGATAATAGTGGAGTCGGTCCTTTTCCAACTAATGGGTAGTACATGAAAGGAAACATCTGCCTGGGCTTAATTGCTGTTTTATTGGTTATGTTTTTTTTCTCCCCACCCCGCCCTCCTTCTCTGGGCGCTCAGTTATTTAAGTGATGGGTGAGGAACAAGGTAGAGGACTGGGAGCTTCTGTTATGACCCCAGCCATTTGAAGATAAGGAGATGGTAAAGGAGGGTGGGAGGCTGGCTGGGGGAGTTGGTCCGGAGGTGGGAGGGCAGGGCACTTGGAAGTGATAATCATGGTCACTTCCTGGCCTTGTTGCTGCCTCTGGGCTAGTTGGTGAGTCATTTCGCCTCACTTCACCTCCTGGAACCTCTGCTCTGCAGTGGAGCTCAGCCGGCCTCACATGGGAAGGAGAGGCTGGTATGTGAGCTCCTAGATGAGAGGCATTCTCTCTTGTGGTGTCTTCAGTGGCTGAGGGCATGGGTGAGAGGCACTGAGAATGTAAATTGAAGGCTGGCGAGATAAGCTTTGAAGCCATCCATTTTATTGAGCATCTTGATCCCTGAGAACTTTCTGATTATCTTCCGCTCTGTGGAGTGAAGCCAACCAGCCATACTCTGAAGTGGGTGTTGTGTGAATCTAGCACAGACTCAAGAAGCCAGACAAAAAGATCCTGAACCATAGAATGGCAGAGGTTGGAAAAGACCTTAAGAATTTTTAAGCCAAAGACTTTCATTTTATGGAAATGAAAACATGGGCCTAGAATTATCCAGTTCTCTCCTTGGTGGTGGAGGATTTGGGAATGTGAGGCCCTTGTGATTGCTAAGTCGGGGCTCCTTCCACCTTTCCCACACTCTCAGGTATAAAAATTCATGTCAACCCATGACTAAGGTCACTCGTGCTATATTCCATAATTAACTCCATAATAGAAAAATGGCAAAGTATAAAAAAATTAAAATGACTGATAAGCTTTTTTTAAAATTCAGGCTCACTAGAATCAAAGGACTACAAATTAGAGCAGGATACCATATCAAATTGTCAAGACAAAAAAGTGAAATAGCATTCTTATGTTCCTAGTGGTATTTTAAATTGGTACAGTTTTTTTCAAGGGCAATTTAATGGTATGAATAAGTAAATAGTCTTTGACTTAGCAGTACTACTTCTAGGAGAAAATAATGAAAGGTGTGTGCATAGATTATGTACAAAGTAATTTAATGCAGCATGTTTTATCATAAAAATTTATAAACAATGTAAATGCCCAAGATTAGGAGCTACATCAATATGGTCTATTGTAATGTTATAGGATAACAATATGTAAGGAAATGTTCATAACATATTTAAGTATATGAATTACAATGTGTATAATGTAATCCTGATCTCACAAAAATTATAGAAGATTAGAAAAATATGTAACAAAGTCTAAAGTGATGATTTCTTGGTGGTGGAAATTAAGTTCCTTCTTTTTTGAGGTTTTCTACAGTTTTATGTATTTCAATAAACATATTCCTTTTGTAGTCAAAAAAATATTCTTAAAGTCATTCATCTTGAAAAAAAGACAAAATCTTAAGTGATTATGTGTCTGACACGCAAGACCTCTTTCTTTATTTGCCTGGTAGCTGAGCTGTGCCAAGGTGTGTTATTCCTTCTGGTAGATGGGCATTGTTGGTATCTGATTTTTCATAGAAAAGAACTAGAAGGAGCTGGTAGAAGATAAAACAATTGCTCCCCTTCTCAGTGACCCAGTGATGCCAATCAGTTTTATCCCCTGCTCGCTTAGGCTTGGCATGAAACACTCAGCATAGAAGGCGTGGCTCCTCCTTTCTGCTTTCTCGTTCTTCCCTATTTCTACTATACTCTCTGTGTAGTTAGATGCCAGTTCTAGGTGGCAGCAGCAAAGAACCTGAGAGCCACCACACTTATGATTAACCAGTTGGCAACTCCTTAACATATATTATCAGAATCAAGTAACAGTTCAGCCAGTCTCACAATCAGTCCTTATCGAGGTACCATTGTCCTGGAAGTTTAAGACAGAGATAGAGCAAGTAAGAGGTTTAGCTCCAAAATAAAATTAAATAAAGAGATCGAATTCCTTCCTCTTTGAAGGATTCTGTTTAGTTGGGTACTTTAAAGTCCTTGGGTGTGTATGTCCTTCTTCCCATCTCATCCTGTTTTACATCTTACTCTCCTCCACAATTCTCAGGAATGCTTGGCTACATGTCTCCGAGAAAATTTGTTCCATTTGACAACGGTTGCTAGGTAGAATGTGGCTTTCAGACCTGTTCTTTGGGGACCAATTGAAAAACCAAAGGCCACAACCCATTTTCCCTTCACTCGATTGCCTTTGCTAGGCTATAGAAGGGGCACGTTTCATTTTATTAAAGCTCTTTGAGTAATCTGACCATAATTGGGTCTGATCGGAGTGGTTATCTGATTTACTGGATTAAATGATGGCCCTTAATTGAGTCTGTGTTATTTGTAGAGCCATTGCTGCTCTTGCCTTTGTTGCCCCCACCTTCCTTCTGTTTCCCAACTGACCTTCCTTCCTCTTTTCTTGCAGAGTAAAGAAGTCGGCCAGCAGCTCCAAGATGATTTGATGAAGGTCCTGAATGAGCTCTACTCGGTAAATCAGACGGGTTGCCTGGCTCTTTAACAAGCAGAGGGGAGCAGCATTTGGCAGCTGTGGCCATAGTTGCATCAGCAACAGAACTGAGCTGAAGTTGAGGACAGTGCACGGTCCCCATTGGGGGTGCCTCCACCCATCTCTTTTTTCACACTCTTATTTTCAAACCTGAATGAGCCAGAAACACTTTTTCTCAGCTGTACCAGCTAACTCTGGCCTCATTTGGGGGATAATCACTAGAGAACAGCCAAGGTTTAGATCACCAGCACAACTGACCCCATTTGCAGCAAACCAGAGACCTCACACCTAAAGGCAAAGCAACACAGCCTGCTTTGCACCAGTAACATGCGCATGTTGGAAGGATTTGTGGTTCAAGGGTTTGCATCAGTTCTTGGATTGATATACCTGTTTGAGACTAGAGTGAGTGTTCTAGAGGGAAGCATAGTCCTAAATGCCCATAATATGAGAGACCAATTCAGATAGAGAGAGCTTTGCATCGACTCTCTGGGGTTGTATAAAGGCCAAACCTCAGCAAAGAGGCAGGCTTCGGGATCGGAGGGAAAGGCACAATCTGTCCTGAAGTGACTGGCGCTTCAGACACGTGATGCCTGTGGCTGATGCGTGTTTCTTCATGCACTGGGAGGTGGTGGTGGTTGTTTTTCCCTAGCCATGTTTCATTAATTATAATTAAAACACACATGCACACCAAAGAAATTCCTGATGCCGTACAGGGAATATTTCCATTGTGTAGCTAAGGCCTTCCAGACCTCTCCTCTAGCTGAGCTGTGCCAGGCCTTTGTGTCATTCTCCAGGGTTACCCCATCCTGTTTTGGAAGTGAAATTGATTTCCTGTGTTTACTTGCTTATTTCTCTTTCTCTCTCTCTCTCTCTCTCTCTCTCTCTCTCTCTCTCTCTCTCTCTCTCTTCCTTTTCTAAATTCACAGGAAGACAGTCATGGTGACATGGATCACAGGCATTTGGGATCAGAGAATTCCATGTTCTTGATCCCAAAGTCTAGGTGTGGCCACATTGTCATGGCAACGCTTAAGCAAGTAAACAGGGGAGTCATCAGACTTGCCTCCAGTGACGCTCTGTGTGTTTGGAATTTCTGCTCTGACTCTTTGGCTCTGAAGCCAAACAGATAGAGAGTACCCTAAGGTTTAGCTCCAAGGTTTTCATTTCTCTCAAGTGAAGTTAAGGCTTGTTAGAAATGGAAGTGTGTTAACTTGGACCATTTTCAGACTGGGTGAGTTTCCTGAACCCCCTTGTCTTTATAATGCCTTACTTCTTTATTTTTAGAGCATCTTCTAGGCATCAAAGAAAGCTATTATTACTCCTCTCTCCTGCGAAGAATTTACTAAGATAGAAAATGACACATGTAATCATTATATGAATTCTTCTCTTTTCCTATAAACATCTCGGGCCTCTGCAGTTCACTGTTTCTGGGGAGGAGTAGGTTGGATCACCAGCAAACCCCAGGCTAAGTCAAATCCAGCGTGCCCCCTTTGAGGTGCAACAGAGAAAGAACAGTGTCTGGGGATACGTTAGTGTTACTCAGAGCCCTAGATCTAATATGCTAAGCTGTTTAAAAAATAATATCACAAAAAATAATAATAATATCACAGAATATACTTTGTATTTTCATGAGGAAGGAAACCCTGACCCTCGCTGTTCTGGTCTGAGATGGCCAAGCTGGCAGCCTGAGAGAACTGTAGTCTCGGGCACTTCATGCTGGCCAGGGCTGCACTGGCCACTGAATGGCCACAGACAATGCAGAGCATAAGGTCTTCCCACTGGTGCACAAACAGAACTGGCTGAGCGTGGTATCCCCTTGCCATCAGGTGAATTGATATACACTCATAATCTGTCAGGGGCCAAAATAAAATTTTATATTTTTTGTAGTAGGCAATAAGAAGGAAAAAAACAGAGGACACTAGAAAGTTCCAGAGAAGGCAGTGATTCTCTGGTACAGTGATTCTCAAGGAGCGTGACACTTGACAATACCTGCAGACACTTTTGGTTGTCACAGCTGGGATGGAGGGGTGCTAGAGATTACATGTGACTAAAATCCTATAAAGCACAGGACAGCCTCCCACAACAAAGAATTATCTGCCCTAAAATATCAGTAGTACCAAGATTGAAAGACCCTGGTCTAGTGAGTTAGGCAATCTAGATTCTACCCAGTCTACCACCAGCTATATGACCTTGGGGGATGCTCTGTGGCCCACGTCTCCACATGCCATGTGCTTGATTAGTATGGTGAAGGGTCAGATGAGTTTGCAGATTTCATAGGCAATTAGAAAGTTCAGAGGATGGAATCATGTTGTTTCTTGAGGGTGAGATAAGCATAGGACTGATGTGAATAAAGCACCATCACATTGGGGTGGCAACTATCCCTATTTGCCTAGGACTGAAGGGTTTCCTGGGACATGAGACTGAACCCTGGGAATTCCAGCGTAAACCAGCCCTTTGGTCACCTACATGGACAGTGTTGCATCCAGTAGTAACCTGGAACCATTGTTTGCTGGACTTGGGAAGCTACTTGTTGAGTATTCTCTCTCTCTCTCTCTCTCTCTCTCTCTCTCTCTCTCTCTCTCTCTCTCTCTCTCGTTAAGAAGAGAACAAGGGAGGGCTTCTTATAAAGAGCTTTCCCCTTACCTGCTCTTGGGGAGGCATGGAAGGATCTCTTGTTCCAGTGAATCTGTAGGCAACAGAAGGCACTAGTGGGCATGGGATAAAGGAAGTCAAGGTTAGAAGGAACCCGTCATACTTAGTGCTTTTCTTACCTTGCATCTTCCTCTAATGGCCATAAGGACTTCTTTTTGGGAGGCTGTTACACAGGATTGATAATTGAAGTACCTCTGAACCTTGATGATCCAAGAGGAAGGGCCCAGGTGTTCCCAAATAAAGATGCCTTTGATAGAGAGGCCTGGACTCCGTAAGTGGCCAGCTGCCCCTCTATACCTTCCTCTTTCCTGCCTGAAGGGCCTGGATTTCCCTGACTTGGCTTCTGTGCCAGGAACTGCTTCCCACAGCTGCTACTCAGAGAGCAATCCCAGTGAGCGTTCTCCTGCATGCACTCTGCCCCCCGCTGTCCCCATAATGAACAAACTGGCTGGTTTGTAGGCCATGGCGTACATAAGTGGTTTTCATTTTCTGATGATCCAGGAACGCCTTTGAACTCGGAGCACGCTGCTTCCCATCCCAAAGAACTCTGGAATTCTCTGCCTCAGTTTACTCAAAGGCTGTATCTGGAAAGGCCAGACAAGCGCCCCCCCCACCCCCCCCCACCCCAGGAAGGAGTGTATGTGGGGGCACTAAAGCCAATGGATAGGCTGAGTGGGAAGATCAAGGAAGCCCTAGAATTGAGAAAGAAAGAAGAGATGTTGGGTCATGGGGGGCATTGGTCCCCAGAGGTTGATGCTTCTAAGCCCTCCTCCTGCTTATAGGCCCCTTGATTTGGTGCAAGGCTGGTCTGCTAGGAGCCAGGACTGGTGTTTAGCCCCTGCTCCCTTGAAACAATGTCAACTGATAGCCCCCCAACCCTGCTTGTTTGTGTCTCCAACACTAGGCACTAGGGCTGTAAAGACATATAAGAGATGCCCCTGAACTCAAGGCACTTAGTTTTAATAGAAGAGACAGAAAAATAGAGTAGGAAGTAAAATACGTCTCTGCACAGAGGGCCATGGATTCAGGCTCCCTGGAGAGATTCTTAAATTGAATCTTAATTGCCAGGAGCTCTTTGATTGTTCCCTTTTTGTTGCATCTTGTTCTTGTTTCATGGTGCGATGTTTTTTCACTTCTCATTGATCTCTCTAGGGATATTATTGATGATTTGTTTTTGAAGGTTTTTTTCCTCTGTATGCTTTGTTTCTTCTACATTGCTTCCGGTCTTTCATATTAGGTATTTTCATTAAATGTCTGATAATCTTTAGTTGCCTGCTTATATTTTGCTTTTTATTTATTGATTTTAGAGAGTGAGGAAGGGGGAGAGAGAAAGAGGTAAGAGTTTGTTGTTCCACTTATGTATGCACTCATTGGTTGAGTCTTGTATGTGCCTTGACTGGGGCTCTAACACACAATCTTAGCATATGGGACGACACTCTAACCAACTGAGCCAACCGGCCAGGGCTGCCTGCTCATACTTTAAAGTGAGGCAGTGAAAAGCTGGTTGAAGTTCTATGTTAACCTGGCCTTTGCTGTAGGATGATCTGACTGGACTGTGTTTGGGGGAAGACCAGTCTTTCTAGGTCTTCAATCTTGAACGGTCAGATTCTCTAGACAAAGCTCTTCCATCTCCCAATGGTTTGGGGGCCAAGTTGTACAGAGGCCTGGGCCATCCCAGCAGTCCTTATAGAATTTTCAGTTGCTCCTCCTGTTTAAGTTGAGTACTCCCATCTTCAGCGACCCTGGTGGCTGAGTCCATGGTGCTGAGGCTAACTCCTAAGAATATAAACCTCTCGTCTTCCACTACACGGTGGGGAGGAGATGAGATCTGGGAGTCTAACTGTTCTCAGGCCTTCAGTACTTTCTCTTGTTGTTAGCTCCACCTTCATCTCGCTGCCAGCAATTCCTCTGGAGGCTTTTGTGATATAAGTCTGGTTGCTCGTGGCTCTCTGTACTTCTGGTTTAGGGTTCAATAGGTCAGTTACTATTTGTCTCCTGCTTTTTGTCTTCCACTTTTATTCTTATAACTATGCCTTAATTTATACTCAAAATAATAATAACTCTTTTCTATTATTTTAGTGTGGCTTGGAGAGGGAACAGAACTAAAGACATAAACTCAATATTGTGTTTTTCAAAGTAAGGTTAATTCTCTTTGCAGAACTGAGGATTCAGACATCTTGAATTTTTCCCCTAGTTTGTATTTGCCTCACTGCATATAAATATATATATTTCCAAGTCCTCTCTCTCCAATTCTTTTGACATCACATACTGAGATAGCCTTTGGATACCTCAGTTTTCTCTTGAGTTGGAAAAAATGATACATCTCTCCTCTTTCCATAAAAGAGAGATTCAGTGTCATTAAGTCATTTGGGCAACAACATTGATTATAAAACTACCATTGTCTATTAGTTCCCAACTTTGGAGAAGAGAAGAGAACACAAAAGAAGTGGTGCTTACCCTTAGGAATTTATAGTTTTTTAGATGAGATAGTGTTTTATTATTTTGGGAGAGTTCGTTAGGGGGAAGGAGCGATATAAGTTGTTAATTTTTATTCCTTCACGTGTCTTGTTGACACTATTCCTTTGAGCTCTTTATTGTCGCTCGTGTTTATCGGTAGCGTTTCCTAATTATTTATTATGCATCTTCATGAAATAGAATATCACTTTCTTAGAAACCATTCACTTTTGACTATTCACTCAAGCTTTTGAATCCCTTGGTCATTCAGGGGAAAAGAGAGAAAAGGAGTCTCCTGTCTACCCTTTCTCACCCCGGAGACCAGATGCCTCTTTCTCATTTCATAGTCAATCTGGGAACCTGGTGGACTGTTTGAATTACTTAGAAAGGTTTTTAATGCTCTCGAGATTCAATATCATTTCTCCTGTATAGAGAATATACAGAGAAGGCTTTATGCTTATGGGAAATGACGTCAGGTTCAAAATAAGGTGAAGCTGATTTAAAACATCCTGCATCCAAAATGAGACATTATTTATGCTCTAATGTACTTTGATTTTGTAAGTGTCCCAATATTCTTTATTCCTTCCTCTATCACCAGCCGACCTTAAGATAGTAGTTTACCCACAAAGTCCCTCCAACCCAGGATTCCAGGATTTGTCAACCTCAGCACCACCATGGGCATTGGAACCAGTAGTTCTTTGTTGTGGGGCTGTCCTGTACGCAGGGTGTTCAGTAACATCCCTGGCTTCTACCTGCTTGATGCCAGTAGCAAACTCCAAGTTGTGACAATAAAAAATGTCTCCAGACAGTACCAAATGTCCCCTGGGGACCAAATTAGTCTTCATGTGAGGCCACTGATGTTTCTCAAGTTTGTAAATGAAAACCAGTTTCTCTTTTCAAGCCTCTCTTGACTAAACTTAACCTTTCCTTCCAATAGTCCAGCTCTGGTCCCACGCAGAGGAGACACTGCTGCTTGGTGACTAAGACTGTGGTCTTAATGGCCTGACAACGTGGGTTTAAATCCTGATTCTGCCATTTACCAACTGTGTGACCTTGGATGTGGGAGTTAATCTCTTTACATCTCAGTTTTCTCATCTTTAAAAGTGGAAATAATGACATGTCTTTCACAGAATCGTTGTGAGGATTAAATGAAGTGATGTACATAAAGCACCTGACACGCAGCATGTACTGAGTGGTAGAAATTAAACAAACACAAGTCCCAGGCTTCCTGGCCGCTTAGTTGAGAAAAGGCATTGGACTCCCAGACGGTTGCTTTGATGGAAAATTGGAAAATTGTATCCCTCTCCTTTGATACTACTTCATTCCTGTGGCAACTCCAGTGTCACGTGACGTGGATTTTATTCCTTCTCAGGCTCTTACCTGGTTTATTGTGCAGGTTTACAGGCTTCATTGGGTTGTTGTCTAGGTCACAGGATTGCTGCAGGGATGAAATGAGAAAATGTGTGTGTAGCTCTTGGCACCAAGCCAGGAATATACTAAGTGTTCAGGAAATGATAGCTGCCACTGTTATTGCTGCTGCTTTTCTAATTCCTATGAGAGAGAGTGTTTGATTTGTATAAAGCAGACTAGCCCTGACCGGTGCTCTCAGTGGTTAGAGCGTTGACCCCCACACCCAAGGTTGCAGGTTCAATTCCAATAAAGGGCACGGGCTGGGTTGCAGGTTCAATCCTGCCCTTAGTTGGGGGGTAGGGTAAGAGCAGCATGTAACAGCTTCTTGTATCTCTCTCACATCAATGTTTCTCCCTCCCCCACTCCCTTCTACTCTCTCTAAAAATCAGTGGAAAAAGTATCCTCAGATGAGGATTAACCAAGAAAAGCAGACAAGACAGATCCCCAGGATACCAGGCCAGGAGCCTTTTTTTCTTCCCCATTTTATATCTGAAATGTCCAAAAAGTATAGGTTACTCCATAGGCTGTGCTACCCTCTTCAAGGTTTCTACCCCGGCTTTGCTCTGGGGTCTGAGTGGTGGTGTTGTTTCCCATCTACTTGGCATTGTGAGATGACTAAGGGATAGAAATTACTTGGCCAATATAAAAGAGTGATGATGACAAATAATAAATACAAATAAATAATACATGGTGGAAGACAAGAAGTCATTTTAATAATAAGGCATGTTGGCTCAATTCAGATCCTGCTTTCCTGTGCTTTAGAGTGGTCTTTAATATATAATATTAAAATCCACTCCAAACACTTAGAATTTTTCCCTTCAGGCCATTGCTTCATGAGGGAGAGGTCTGGCGAGGCCTGTTAGTCTGTCAGACAGAGAACTGACCCTATTGGTTTGACCTCTGGGGTGGGGGCGGGGGGTGTCTTGCAGGTCATGAAGACATATCACATGTACAATGCCGACAGCATCAGTGCCCAGAGCAAGCTGAAGGAGGCGGAGAAGCAGGAGGAGAAGCAGATTGGCAAGTCGGTGAAGCAGGAGGACCGGCAGACCCCTCGCTCCCCTGACTCCTCGTCCAACATCCGCATTGAGGAGAAGCACGTCCGGAGGAGCTCAGTGAAGAAGATTGAGAAGATGAAAGAGAAGGTGCGTGTGCTCCGGCAGTGGGAGGCGCTAGGGAGGCGTTCTGGAAATCAGGACTAATCTGAATCTCCCAGTAGGCACAGAGCAGAACAAGGAAGCTGTAGGTTCTTTTAGTGCCTAATGACCCAGAGTGAGTCCTTGATGTGGGCACAGAAGGAAACTGGGATCTGGAAGAACCTGGGCACGCGAGCCCCTGGTTTTTCACCTGTAACAGATAAACAAGACACGCAGTCACCTTTCCAAACCTGGAAGGGGCCTGTAGACCTAGGGTTTGGCTTCAGGTGTCAGCTGCTCAGGGGTGGATGTAGTGAGACCTCCTTCAGGGCAGCCATGCAAGGAAGGAGAATGGTATTTGCAGATGGAATCAAAGTGGGACACGCATCTAAAGCAGAGAGCCTCATTAACCTCTCCTGGATTCATCTACATTGTGCCCTGGAATCTCATTAAACAGAATTAGAACCCAATTTAAGGAAGATGCGCATAGGGAGTAGCAGCGCAATTGTGGTTCCTAAATGTACTGTACTTTCATCTTTTAGAGAACAGTCTCCTCTTTTTTAAAAAAAAAAAAAAAAAGTCAAATTGAACTTTCGTTCCCTTTTCAGCGCCAAGCCAAGTACACGGAGAATAAGCTGAAGGCCATTAAAGCCCGGAATGAGTACTTACTGGCTTTGGAGGCAACCAATGCGTCTGTCTTCAAGTACTACATCCACGACCTGTCTGACCTTATTGATGTGAGTGCTGAAAGCTGGGGCTCCAGGGCGCCTCTTTCCTGGTTTTGGAGATCTGGGCAGGTCCCGGTTCTATTGCTCAGGCAGCTCAGGGGGTTTGAGAACAGCCATGAAGAAAGTAGCCATGATCCACCAGGGGCTTGCCATACCCCAGGGACCAGGTGAAGCACTTTACTCTACTTCCCCTTCAGTTCTCATCAGCATCCTTGGAGCAAGACAGTATTCTCTCCATTGTTACAGGTTCAGTCCACGGAGTTCAGGTGACTTAGCCGGACTTGGCTAATAAGTGGCAAAGACAAAATGTGTACCCAGGTCTGATTCCTAACCCATGCTCTTAACCACTGTGCTCTTCTGTCTCCCTTAAATCAGCCACTCGCATGGAGAAGTGGCAAGAACACAAGAATTAGATTGCCACACCTTAATGTGTATAACTTTATGTTTCTCAGTCTCATCTCGTTTGATTGTCATAGCGCCCTTTGGAATCAGTTTTACAGTCTTCAGTTTGGCAGGCGAGAATTCTAGCGCTGAACCGGCCGTGCACCACCCTGTCTTCACTTTGTAGATAAGGAATGTAGGGTTAAGAGATTTACCTACCAAAGGTTCCCTGCGAATTAAGGTCCTGGGTAGGAAGGCAGTCAGATGCCCCTGCCACCTGGCTTGAACTTCTTGGTATGTGGTCCAAGACATAGAGAGAAGCTGGAGAGTGGGCACATGTTTTCATGGGGCAGGCACCAGGGTCAAGTTTTTTGACTTTGGCCTATGGGTCAGCCTTGCTCTCCTGCTGCTTTCCCTCAAACCTTGTGGTGGTTGAGCCTTGCAGTTCCTTCCACCTGCAGACTCCAGTCTGGCCCAGTTCCTGAACCAGTCCTGACAGAAGCTGCTGAGGTGTACTGTACACCAGTCATTAGAGGGCGGGCTGGACCCAGCTGACTTCGCATCAGCAATCCCATCTCCAGGCTTCAGGCAGATCCTGGTCAGCCAGTCTCCTTTCTGAGGCCTGAGGTTTGCCTCTTGCTGGCAGCGGGCAGCAGCTGGGCTTGCAAGCCCCTGGCCAGACCTCTCATACTTGCCTGCCTGCCTTGGTGTCTCCACAAACAAACCTGCCACACTTCCCAACATCACGTGGGGTTCTGGTCTAAGATTTGCCCAACTTGCTGGATTCTATGGTGCTATTTTGGAACTATGCTTTCTCTCCCCCTCCGCTCCCCACCCGACTCTGGCGAACTGAAGAATTAGAGTAGGTCATTGGTACTTAAACTTGGGGTCCCATCGGGATTGCTTAGGGAGCTTTTCTGAAACACAGATTCCTGTCTTTTAAACCAGGGATTTTTGACTCGGTAAGTTTCAGACCCTTAACGCCCTGGGTGCCTTTGTCTTCCTGGGTAAGCGGAGCCCTGGTTGCTGTTCAGGTGCCTCTTTGTTCTCCCTGCTTGTTGATGCCAATCTGAACACTGTCCTTCAGTGGAGGTCAGCGCCCTAAACAGGATCCTTTCTCCTCCTCAGGGGAACGGCTCCTCACTGGGAGAGAAGCCTGTTCTCAGCGTGAGGAAGAGAATCACTTCTTTCTTCCGCTCACTGCCTGCTGCTTATTTCACACTCGGCCAGTCAGACTGCCTGTCCACCACACCTCTGCTCCTGGTCTGCCGTTTTCTTTTGCCCCCAGGGCAGCTTTGTAGGCACAACCTTGGCAATCCATGGACCCTCCGTGAGATGTTAGTAGGCGTCTTAACATCAGTGTAAGGAGCAACTTTGTACCTTAGACTCCTCATTAAATATATCTGTTAAGAGCCTGTCTTCACAGAATGCCGCCAGAAGCACCATGGGAAAGAAGCCTGCCAGCCTCCTCAGGACTCAGCTAGGGCATGGGTCTGGGTTACTGTGAGCTTGCTAGCATTCCAGGCCACACAGGTACTAAAGTTGCTTTTGTTTTATTTTGTTTGATATTGGTTTAGTTTTGTTTTTTCTTGAGGTGGGGACAGATTAATTACTCTCTAAGAAAGGCTGATAACATTTTTGTGCTTTATAAATGTTTGATAAATATTTATTTGAGATGAGGCTGTGTGCTTAGCAGCAGGCACACAAAAAGGAATAAAATAGTTTTTGCCCTGGAGGTGTTCATAGACATACAGACAGACAGTATCAACGCAGTGGACTCACTGCTGCACTAGAGGGAAGCACGGGGCCCCAGGACAGTATTTCTCAGACATTTGGTCACTATCCATTAGGGAGTCAGACAATCACTTTCATGGGTTGACTTATTATTTTTTAATGATTAAACCAGACTGGAATAGAGTAAGAAAGAAAATATCAAGATGTGTCACAGTAGTAAAGTTACGTTTTATTTGGTGAAACTGATATGTAAGATAAGTGTACATGCTTGCACACCCATGAGTGTGTGTATGTGATGTAAGATATATTTCTCACTGTGAGCTAGAGATCAAAAAAAGTTTGAGTTGCTGCGCTAAGAACAGAGGAAGATCTCTTAGTCTCCTCTCTAAGCTCGTGAGGGCAGGAGACAAGTCTTCTCTTTACCTTAATACACACATACATATACATACATGCAGAGCTTAATATTCAGCTGAGTGCGTAGTTTATTCATTGAATGAAGAAAGGAATAGAAAGAGGAAGAAGATGATTTCCTAAGCCAAGATGATGATTTCCTTTTTGTGCCTTTTAACAATGTTTTGAGATATAATATACACACAAAAACTGAACTTGAGTGTTACATTTTCAAGATAAATTCATATACTCCTGCAACCCACATCTCTAACAAGCTATAGAATATTTTCATCACCGTAGAAAGTTCATCTTTTCTTTTCCCAGTCAGTTCCCCTCCCCAAGGCCACCACTGTTCTGAGTTCTTTCACCATAAATTACTTTGACCCATTTTAGAACTTCACAAAATGGGATTATAGAGCAGATGCTTTTTTATAGCTGGCTTCTTTCTGCCCAGCATGATGTTTTTGAGCATCATCTACATTATTGCATATGTCAGTACTTCCTTTTTCTCGCTGCTCTTTGCAATAAAAATGGCCAAAAGAATGCTTTGGCAGTGAACCAACAGGAGTGAGTGGTGAGCCTGGATACGATGGCATTCTGATCTTGACAATATCCAAAACTTGCTTTAAGGCATGGGATGAGTCTTATTCCAGTCTGTGCCATCTGTGTGATGCCTTCTTCCTAGCCGGTTGAAACTCAGTGTGTGCTGCAGACAGTAAGAATGAGGAAGGTTCTTTTTGTTGATGTCAGTACATTGGCACAAGGACTAGCCTTTCCTGCTTTTTATAATATAGTATAAAATTTAAACTCACACTGTAGCAATCCATGTGAGGCATCTGATACACACCAGGAACACCCAACTTTAGGCCAAAAGGACATTTATTCTGAGCTGACTTGATGGAGTCTAAGAACTGTAGGCTCTTTGGAATGTGATGTCCCTCCCACGTACTCCTGTGGCTCTGCCGCCCTCGGAACAGATGGATGAATGAAGAACAGGGCATTGTTCTCCTGCATAGCTGGGCTGTTGCGCATGTACGTCCATTGGTGGAGAATCTGTGACATCGTGTGCACCCAAGTCAGACATGAGGGAACCCAGCTTTCTGGACAGGGAAGTTTATGAAGGGCAGTTATTTTTCTCTTCTGTGTGAGCTTGAAGTGGGTGTTATTATACCCACTTTTTTTCCTAGGCCTTCTCTACAGTCTCAGGGTGAGGGTCTCAACTGGTAAAGGGTTAATGAGCTGTCAACTCATATCATCACACACCTGGATGGGCTGTCATTAAATTCTTATAAAAAATTGATTTCCCCTGGGAAAGTTTCATCAAACATTCATGTAACCCAGAAATGGCCAAGGGAGCCCATCTTGGCTACAGAACCCATCAGAAGCCACAGAAAGCATGTTTTGTCCCCACTGTGAGCAAAATGATGTCTGCCCCTAGCACTTCTGAAATACAGGATGGGGCAAAAGTAGATTTTCAGTTGTTCGTATGGAAAATAATACATGAACTGTGTTTCGTGTACTCAAAATTGTAAACCTACTTTTGCCTCACCCTGTATTCAAATCTCATGACCTCACCTTGCAGAAATTGCTTCTTTGCTAATGCCCCTGTTTCCAGCTGCTCCCTTGCAGATTTGTGGACAGCAGGGCTCTGGAAAACCTATTTTGCATCTCCCTGGTTAGCTGAAGGTTAAAGGAGCCAAAGGGAATGTTGTGAGTCAGACCCCCGACTCACTGGCACAGAGGAGCTGCAGACGCTTATATCACAGAGGCCGTGGACCAGCTCTGGCGAGCACCCTGCTCTCCATGGGCCATGCAGGGTGAACAACACAGGCTTCAGTGGCAACATCTTCCACGTGGCTTAGATTCGTATGCAGCCTGAGTGGGTTATTTTCTGAGAGCTCGGCATCTCGGCTCAGTCAGTCCACCGATGTTCATTAAATGCCTACCAGGAGCGAGGCCTAACGGTGGGGGATTTTAAAATGAAGTAAGA
The DNA here is from genome assembly GCA_004026665.1 of Murina feae. Lineage (NCBI taxonomy): Eukaryota > Metazoa > Chordata > Mammalia > Chiroptera > Vespertilionidae > Murina > Murina feae. The sequence continues at coordinate 105,953 of PVJC01000046.1, read as the reverse complement.
CACTGGCCAAGCCCCCTCTGAAGCCTGCCTTCTGGTGGGGGTGATACGAAATGGCAAGTCACAGAGTGAGGAAGTGTGTTCTGTGTCACATGAGGGCTGCTGATGAATGTGGTTCTGAGTGGAGGCCAAGGTCAATACATGCCAGGGTTGCAGGGCTGTCTGGTTTCCCAGAGGCTGGGAATTCCATTTGGATCTCGAAAATTGGATCCAATTGCAATGGGTGAGAGGAGTGGGAAACATTTCAAGAAGAGAAAATGCTAGGAGCTGAGGAGCAGATGTAGGGAATTTGAGGATATTGATGCCTGGTGTTTAAGTGTCTGTAAAGTGCCATGTATATCTGTATCTAGATATATGGAAGTATATTGCCTGTTATTGGCCTCACAACAACCTATGAGACTGCTATTTTCCCTGTTTGAGGTTTAGAGAGGTTAAGTACTTACTCATAGTCACACAGCTGATTTGAGGTCTATGGTTTTCCAATATGTTACCCTAAACAGAGAGTGTGTCATCGAATTAGAGCAGAGGGGTTTGAAGAAACAGCTAGAGAGGGATGATGTTAGATGGTCAGACTAGAGAGACTACAACTTGTTTTGGCCTTTGATCTTACTCAAGTTATTTACCTTTACTTAGTAAATAGAGGCATTTGAAAATTTCCAACTGAGGAAGGTGGTCTTTAATTTAGAGGGGAAAATAGAGCTATTCTAGGCTCTTCAGCAGAGGGAAGCCGGTAGCACTGGTGTAAAACTATAAGGGTATGAATTCGGATAGAGGTCGTGAGAATGGCGAGAAAAGGAGGTTAGTAAAACTATGTAAGAGTTTATGAGGGGCCCCCTGCCTCCCCCTACATTCTCTTCTGAACTGAAAACCTTCACCCCCACCCGCACCCCCAGCCTACACACTTGCTCAGCCCTGTGGGTGGTGTCGCTTCTGTTCGTTAGACTTACAGACCTAAGGAGAGCTTGCAGGCTGAAGGGCAGCGCGGCTGGAGCAGCAGGTCTCCCAGAGGAGGAAGGGCTCCTCCTGCACGTGCAGCCTCCCAATCAGCCCCTTTTGTCTGGCTTCCATTTGTTCTTCCCTCTCAGCTGAAATTAATGTCTTTCCGTCTGTAGTTGAGCTGTAACTGCTGTTCTTCCATTGCAGCCAGGCACCTGCCAGAGCCTGTTGGCGCTGGACCCGAGCGCAGCCTGCCAGGCACCGTCGCCGAGCTTCTTGTCAGATGCTGGGAGGAGGAGGCAGATCACATGCTTTTTCTTCCCCAGGAGTGGCTGCTCCCAGTGTGATAGTGATGAGGGGATGAGGGGGCAAGGCTGGGAATGAGTTGACTTGGTGCCTGCCTATGGAATGCAATGACAGTCAGGCACATGGTCTTTGTTCACGATTCTCCTCTGATGTGTCTTCTTGGGTTTTGGGATCTCAAAGTTGCTTCCACAGTAGAGGGGATAATGGACAACCGAGCTGTTGGGATCTCTGGGTCCCTTGGGAGGGGTGGGGAAGATTATCATAGAGTTACAGAATGTCGCTGCTGAAAAGGGCCTTAGGGATTGTATTTTGTCAAGTAGTTTCAGACATTTTCTCTAGCAGAAGAGTTCTTTCTTCAAACCAGACCTTACAAAGAAGGCCGGTTTATTAAATAGAAAGAAGAGCAGAATTGGTTTGGTTGAAACAGGGAGAGGAGGCTCCAAGTCCTACTAGTTGGGCCGCCCTTTTACTGCTTCTCGAGGGCAGCCTGGGAAGGTTCTGGCACGGAACCATAGAGCTCTGGTCTACAGCTTGAAAACCACTGACCTGGCAAACTGTTCGTTTTACACTGAGGAAACAGGTTCGGGGATGGGAGTGGCTTTTCCAAGGTTGCTGGCTTGCTACCCAGGACTTCTTTACTACTGTTGTCTCAGTCATGCCTTTTTTATTTTGCTTTAGAAAATCCAATTATTTTAACATGAATTTTCCCACTAAGACTTATATTTAGAAATTTTGGCCTGGTAAATGCTATTTCTATAGGGCAGGAGCATTAGTGCTGAAATCTTATTCTGCAGCTTAAGGCCTACTCTAGAATGTTGAGAGTTGATGGGGGTGATCACGGACAGACTCAGGCCCCCAGTCCTTCTCCCACCTCGAGTTCTGAGTTTGTGTAATTAACTGTTCTTGCAACACTTCTAACTTCTGGACTCTGCGTGTGGAAATGGCCTGGCTTGGTTGGTATGTACTCACTTAACCACAGTAACCCTCAGGGATTGGCAGGCTATATTTTTGTTATTGAATTTTGTTATAATGGTGTCCCCAGAGAAATCTGAAAATAGGAGAGGATTCCCTTTAACTCTTAACTCTTCTCATGTTTATTAAATAGCACTGTACTGTGCGTGATTCAATAATTTCATTTTGTCTGGATGACTCCTCTTTCTTCTGAGCACCTCACAGTCCTCTAAGGTATATTTTACCATTGTAATGTAAGTCAGGAACTGAGAAATCTCACCCAGGTCTTGGAAGTCAGAATGTCAACCTTCTTCCTACCACAGTCATTTCATTGACATGGTCACATCTGCTCTGGAGGCCACCCTCCCTTTCTGCCGAACCCTGGGGTTGTCCAGGGTTTGCTCATGTGCTCTCCTCTCCACAGCAGTGTTGTGACTTAGGCTACCATGCTAGCCTGAACCGGGCGCTGCGCACCTTCCTCTCGGCTGAGTTGAACCTGGAGCAGTCGAAGCACGAGGGTCTGGATGCCATCGAGAATGCCGTAGAAAACCTGGATGCCACCAGTGACAAGCAGCGCCTCATGGAGATGTACAACAATGTCTTCTGCCCACCTATGAAGTTTGAGTTCCAGCCCCACATGGGGGACATGGTGAGGCTCTCCTCCCCTCACTTACTTGAATCTAGATTCACGACACTAAGGCCACATTATTCTGGGTAGAGTAAGGCCTGGCCTTCCCGTTAGGTGAGTGAGGCACTCCCCTCATTCAGCAAACAGCTACTGAGTACCTGCTGTCCACTAAACTTGACCCTAGACTTTGAGGATTAGAGCCCTCTGGAGCTTACAGTCGGGGGAGTTGAGGGAGAATTAGAAATATGCATAAGATTGGGCACCCAAAGGCATGAGAAGGATCAAAGGAGTAAAAAGCAGCAGGTGTGTTCTAAAAACTGCTAACAGTTTGGTAATGGTGAAAGGAAGAGGGAGAGGGGAGTCCAAGTGATGAGGTTGGAAGAAGTGAGAGCTGAGGTGGGCCAGATAGCAATGGCTTCGTGGGGAGGGAAGGCTAAGAGAGGAATAATGTGATCTTTTGTCATTTGGCAGAGTTGTGAAGGATCTTATTCTCCTAGGGTTAGAAGATTGCAATAAAAGATGTCATTTTACTTGTGTATTGAACAAAAAAGCATAGGTACCTACAGAGAGGACAGGAGCTGCATATCATCCAGAAGGCCTGTGCTGGTGCCCAGGCAGGGGAGGCTGTACCTAGGGGCCCTGTTTTGGACTTTTCACCTTCAGTAACTGAAACAAGAAGGGCTTAAATAAACTAAAGTGTGAGGGAAGAGAAGCTTCTTGGCTTCCGTTACTGCGAATCTTTCGGTTCCCCTTCTGGTGGTTGTGCACACAAATGAGTAAACCTTATCCCTGCGGTAAGAGCCACCATTTAATCTACTGCTCAAATAAAAAGGAGTATATATAGGCTTACATAATAAAAGCTCAGGATGAAACCAGCAGGCATGGCTAGATGTAGGAGTGGGAATTTTATGAGGACCCACCTTTTCTCTGGGTGCTCCATGTCCTATGTTGGTCCTATTCTCAGGCTCTTATCTTGTGGGGGCAAGATGACTACTCCCGCCTAATCTTTTTCTAGGTTGAAATCCAGCAGAAAGGGTATCTGCTTACCTCCTAGAAGCTTCCATAGTCTCACATGTCTTCTTGGTTCTGATTGGGTGACTTGCCTATCCCTGAGTCACTCAGTGTGACTAGGTATTTGCAGTCAGCTGATTGGCTTATGCCCAGGTCACATGTACCATCCCCTTATTGAGGAGAGTCCCCATCCAAAGTACATGGCGTGAGTTGTGGAGTGGGAGGTTCCTGGAGGGCAGTCAGGCCGAAGTTACCAGACAGAGGTGGGTGCTAGGTGACCAAGAAACCACAGTGTCCTCCCAGCAAGGGACTGGCACTTCCGTTAGAATTAGCATCCAGACCTCTGTAGTAAGCCCTGCTCCAGAATGACAGCGGTCGCAGTGTAACCAGAGGAGCTGCTGTCATCAATAGGCCACTATAGAGAGTGGGACATTTCATTCTTAACGACAAAAATGTGGAGATGGTTTCTTTTCTCTCCTTTTTTGGAAAACCAAACTATTTACAGTCTGTTTCCATTGCTGTGGCTCGAGAAATGTCAGCGTCTGAACAGATGGGGAAGTGAGGTAGCAGCATGTGCAATTAGAGCAGAGGAAGGAGTGTCACCAAACCCCAGGAAGCCCCATTCCTCACCTGCCCTCGCTTTTTGCCTTCCAAGCCCCTTCTCCAGCTGCCACTGAGACTGCTTCCCAAGAATCAGTGGAACTTGGGGAGTATCTGAGTGGTGCGATACATTTTCGGGTGTTGACTGGTCCTTCTGAGCCAAACAGCTTGTCTCCATAAAGGGGGGATCCAAATGCTGGGTGCTCGGGCCCCTTCTAGCTCTGTCAGAGCCTCCTTGCCATACTCCACAGCACAGCTGGAATGCATTACCTTGCACCCCGGTAGAGGACCATTGCCAAAGCATGCATCAGCAGCCCTGCTGTTTCTTAAAGGAACAGGCGTGGAGGTGGTTTTCTCTCCTTGACCCCTCCCTACTAGGTCTTGGTTACTTTAAAAATTTAGTCTTCTGCCTAGGCCTTTCCTTTATGTGATGTAGCTCAGTGGCTGAGTCAGGCAAGGCCAGGGCGAGTGCTAGTCTTGCAAAGGTTCCGCACTCCAGTCTAGCCTTTATATGAGTGGAAAACAGAAAGAGGAGAGGGCAGATCTTTCTTGGTCCCTACAGCCAGTCTGTCCCCATCAGTGTGGGTTGTCTATAGAGGCAACAAGAGGGAGCTGCCTGGAAGTCTCTGAACTAGGGCCAAACTTCGGGTGGCATTTTGACTGGAAGCTCTGAAACTGGCCAAGGCCCCACATTGACTGGTATTCTGGTGCGCTCCACTCATGAGCTGATGCCAAGCGCTCTCAGATGTATGAGGAGGAGGTGCTTGGCTCTACTTTTGGTGCCCCCGGGGGTTGGTGGGGCTCTGGATGCCTGACCGGTGACATCAGGCAGCCAGAGAGTTTTACTCTTGGCCCTAACTTGGCCAGAAAGCTGGCCACCGAGCTTTCTTCATTGTGTCTGCTTATACGAGAGCCAGAGTGAAGTCAGCTCTCTTCAGATCTGAGAGCTGGCTCAGCCGGCCCCTCAGCCGGGGGAAGAGGTCAAGTTGGGAGCTTAAAAGCCAATGAAGGAAAAGGTCATGTCCCAGTGTCCTTCATTTGAAGAGAGGTTTTGTCTTCAAGCAAGAGAATGGTCTGTGGGCATGTGGCTATGGCCAATCATTGCTAGGGGAGAAAGGGCAGTTCTTTCCAGACGTGTCTCTAGATGAGAGGCTAAGAGACACATGGTGGCAAGGTGACAGGAACTGCCTCCCTGTGGCTCATTCCTCCCCATCTGCCAGCCTGTTCCTAATCTGTCATCCTGAGGGCTGGAGGTGACCTTTCGCTCATGCCATAGCCATGCCATCATCAGGAGACACTAGCTTGACCGTTCCTTCACACATCGCTCACTGGCGATGATCCTTGGGGGACGGGTAGACTTCCCGCCCACACTTCTGGTGAAGACCTGCGGTCTCTGAAAATGCCAGCTTCCACCAGATTTCATGCCCTCTGGGGCCCTCTACCATTGCCTATGGACTTGTTCCTGGCTTTACACTTTCTCTAATTGAGTCAGAGCTCTCATGCCTGGCAAAGGTTTATAAACACATGCTGACTGCCAACAGCGGCAAGTTAGCCTCCTGACCCACTTCTCTCCTGCTTTCACTCTGGTGTACAAAGGGGGGTGAAGGAGGAGCCAGAGAGGTGGCCACTTGGACCTCTAGCAGGAAATCCTCCCTGTGCCAAAGCATTGTGTATCTGCAGCTGGGGCTGCCCAAGGCGGTCTTCTCTGGCCTGACTCTGGCTTCCTTGGAGCCACAGACCCTGTGTAGATTGGCCTCTGCCAAGCACCAATCTAAAGATGGACTCAAAGAGAGGCCTGGTCCTCCGAAATGGGTCCCACTCCTCATTCTTCTTTTGTTCTATTTGGTCCTGCAAGAGATTTGGATTTTGGTTTAACATAGAAACTGTGAGCCTTACAGTTTGAATATGTGTAGTTTTATTAGCAGGAATGGGACTCCAGAACCGCCGAGAGTTGTGTCCTTCTGACCTGGTATCACTTGCTTCTGGCAGGCTTCCCAGCTCTGTGCCCAGCAGCCTGTCCAGAGTGAGCTGGTACAGAGATGCCAACAACTGCAGTCTCGCTTATCCACCCTGAAGATTGAGAACGAAGAGGTAAGTTTCCTGCTTAGGAGATCAGAGCCACCTTTTGAGGTTCCCTGTTGAACTTGCTGCCGCCTATCTGGGAGCAGTGGAAGGAGCACGCAGGGAATGTCCGGGCTGCTGCAGACATTTCCTAGCCAAATGTAGGATTGGATTTTCCTCTCTGCTACATCCTGCCCTTGAACTCCAGGAAGTCGCTCTTGCATTGCCAAAGGTTGCGCTCTATTTTGAGCTTTTGCAAAATGCTGTCTTTCCCCCTCTACACATTTAATCAAAATGGCACTTGGCAGCCGAGTGAATAATATTGTGTCTCTGAAACCACCCCCTCCTGCCTGGCTTTTCCCAGCATTTGCAAACAGAGGCTTTTTGACTTTGATGCTTCAAACATCTCTGTCCTTTTCGAAAAGGGTGACTTTCTCCTGGGCCCACTGTATTTGCTTTCAACAGCCAATGCAAAAGGGCAGTGGGAATATCAGGTTTCTTTTCTTTCAAGCTCACATAGCTTCTTACCTGGCATCTTAGTAAGTCTTCCTTTTCCCAGGAAGATTAGGAAGGGCTGGGCATGGGTCACTTAGTTTGTAAATGGGAAGTTTGTTAATTTGTTGAAGGTCATGAAATAGAACCTGCGGCATTGCAGGACCATGCCCGGCACACATTTTAAGTAGCTGTTTATATGATGGGGTATGTTTGAAATTTCATTCTCTCTCTCCCTTAGCACTTCTATTATAGCCATGAACTAATATTAAATTTTAAAAGTACATGTTAAATAAAAGAGCTGGGAGCTAGGTCAAGTATGCAGCATGAAGGCCAAGGTGAGGGTGTGGGGGAGGGGATGGTTTAGGTCCTCATGGGAGAGTGTAGCACTTGATACCAGGTCCATGTAGTGTTTCTCACTCCACACGTTAAGCGCACAGCCTAACATGTCTTCCAGACGGAAAGCATCGTGTCAGTCACCAGTGATTGACATGGCACTTAACGTGTTAAGCAGTGTCCCATGAGAGGTGACAGAGTTGGCACCCTCTGACAGCATCCTCCCTCCTTCCTCGGCCCACTCCTCTTTCCCTTCTCCAAGCTTCTCCATCACCTTCCCCTTATGTTGGCCCTTGTCGCGGCAGGTCAAAAAGACAATGGAGGCCACTCTGCAGACCATCCAGGACATTGTGACCGTCGAGGATTTTGATGTGTCTGACTGCTTCCAGTACAGCAACTCCATGGAGTCCGTCAAGTCCACAGTCTCAGAAACCTTCATGAGCAAGCCCAGCATTGCCAAGAGGAGAGCCAACCAGCAAGAGACAGAGCAGTTCTACTTCACGGTGAGGGCGCGTGCTGGCCTCTAACTGCTTACACACAGGAGATGTGGGACCTGTACTCTCCGTCACGTGTCTGAAGGGCAGTCTTTGAATGTCCTTGGTTTAGATCTGGGCGTATTCAGAGACCGTCCCTGCACTTGTATGTGTCTAACAGGGACCCTTAAGAGAAAGGTTGCGCCCAGATGCACTACCAAGATTCCCTTTTTTAACCATTTAATAGGCTTTTGTTTGAAAGTTTCTTTTTCAGTCATAGGGGGTCATGAAAGGGGGCCTACATCTCTTGGGTCTTGGGAACTGCATTCAAATATTCTGACTGACATGTCTTGGTTTTAAAGTCTGTAGCCTCTTGTAGGTGGTTTGATTTCCTTTTATATTTTTTGTTGATGGGAAATGTTTTTTTCATAATTATTGCTAAAATTCAGAAGGATGGGTAGCCCATTGTTGGTTTGCAGAGAATTTCAAAACATTGTATTTTTTGTTATTCATGTATCTCCTAATATCTTTTTAAACAGATGGACCCAACTTTTTTAAAATACTAGTAGTTAACAGCCCTTTGGAAAGTTGCTGGCTGGTCTTTGCTGCTGCTTTTCAATAATTAAGTTATTCTGAGTTTGCCAAGTAGGATTTATTGCCTGGACTAAAATTTATTTCCCAACCTTCTGATGACCAAGAAAGGAAAAATTAAGCTTGCAGGTGTGAGATGATATATAGCCAGTAAATATGCATACTGATTCTGAATGAGAGAAAGCAACTTTTTTCAGACAAGAAACAGTCTATATATATGCAGTAAATTGAATTTTTCTACAAGTAGAACAATTTTTAAAATTCTTCCTTGAACACTGCTTTTCCATCATTAAGAACACTAGTGATTTGCTATCTTTTTAAAAATGAAATTCGTTTTTTTACTTAGTCAAGCTCAGAATTCTTAGGTGTTTTTGTTGGTTTGTTTGTTTTATCCTAAAGAAGACTGTTGAAAGGGAGTGATTTAAGGGATTTTAAAATAACTTCTTTCTTGTTATACAGATGCTTATATAAAATTTAGAAGCAAAATGAAGAAAATAAAAATCATTCATAGTCTCACTACCAAGAGATACTAGTGTTAGGATATATGCATACACATATCTAATCATGCATTTATAATTGTATTACAAAAAAATGGGATAGTGCTATACATATTGTTTTGTAATCTTTTGTTCACCAAATTAGTAACATTTTTTCTAAGTCACTTAATTATAACACTTTAGAGTGAAATACTCAAATCTATAATAGAAATAATGGATTGACGTTTTGGCTCATTCATTAATTTTTGTGAAGTATTTAGCACACTGCCTGGTTTGCAGTTAGTGCTCAGTAAGCACTGAAAATTTATTATCACCATCATCCTTATTTATTTAGCAATCATTATTAAATTGTTCATTGATCATTTATTGAAAATGCTGAGGGTATACATGAAGAAGGGGATGATGGGATTAGGCACATGAGGTTAGCTTTCATTTTTACTTTATATATTTCTAAACAGGTATGACAGATTGATTTTTGTAATTAAAGAAGTATATAAGTGTATATAAATTTAAAAATGCATACATACACACTGCACACATGCAAGGGTAGTGACCAGGAAGAATGGAGTTGGAGAAACATCACACACAAAGCAATTTTTGTGCTTGATTTTGAAGGATGCGTGAACTAGGCGGTGAGTCAAGAGGAAAGAGCAGCATGTACAAAAGCATAAAAACATGCAAAAACCTGGGTTAGCTATTAAGAGAACTTCTTGACTATAGTGAGGGCTGTGTTGCCGCCCCACGCTTCGTTATCACAGGACGTCATTGAACACTAGAAGATTTTAAGAATGGGATTGTTTGGTGGGTCTCTCTGGACTGCTTAGATATAATAGTACTTAAATGACCCAATCGTATTACACTAAAGAAGATTTCCTTTTTTTATTATTATTAAATAAGAAATTTTGGACTTAAAAATCTGTATTTAAGACTGTCAGATTTCCTTTTTGGCTTTAAATGAATCTGTAACATTTTTATTCAAAGTTGACCTTCAGAAGGAGCAGGAACGACCATCTTCAAACTGGTGACCTCTCAAATCCTGCCTGCTCTTACGCCTCTGCCTGCATTGATGTTCTCTAACCCATTTCCTGTCTTTTGTGGCCATCGTGCTACTTATCAAAATTGTGTGCAAATTTCCTTGGCTGACAGGAACATGTTTTTCTTTCTTTCTTTTTTTTTTTTTTTTTCCCCGTCTGAACTTGTCTAATAACAGATTTACAAGAGAATTCATCACTTTTGTGACTGGTGCTTAGAATGTGCCAGTGAATTCATTTCATGATAAAAGGGTTTTTGGGGGAGTGGTGAAATGGACATTCATGGAAAGGGGTATGCATGTTAAACAGGATGGCTGCCTGTGCTTGCCAAACCATGCAGGGCCTACACAACTGCTCGTGGGCTTTTTTCAGTTTGTTGCCTCCACAAACATCGCCACTTTTTTTCCCGTGCTCTTCACAAACAGCACAATAGCGCGTCCTAGAAGCTCTCTTCCTTTGGGAAGTTGGGAAGAGGTTCCTTGTCGTGGGTTGGCCCCCTGGGTAGTGTGCCCAGGGACGCAGAGAGCTGCTAGGAAAGCTTCCATCAGAGTGATCTGTCAGACGACTTCGATTGGAAATTGGAAGCATTTGTTGGAGTCCCAGAAAAATTATCATGGAATTTTAAAGCTTGAAGTGATTTTTAAATATCATCTAAACAAACCTTCTCATTGAAAGAATTAAAAATAAACCCAGCCCTGACCAGTTTGGCTCAGTGGATAGAGCGTTGGCCTGCGGACTGAGGGGTCCCAGGTTCTATTCCGGTCAAGGGCGTGTACCTTGGTTGTGGACACATCCCCAGTGGGAGGTGTGCAGGAGGCAGTTGATCGATGTTTCTCTCTCATCAGTGTTTCTAACTCTCTATCCCTCTCCCTTCCTCTCTGCAAAAAATCAATAAAATAAATAAATAAATAAACAAACAAATAAACCCAAACAGCATGGGTAGTTTGTCCAAGGAACCTCAACAGGAACTTAAATGAGAACTCCTGTCCCTGTTGCCTGGCCTTGGGCCCGGGCCTTTTCTGTCCACCTGCTGAAGAAGCTGCTGTGGAGGAGAGGCTTAGAGACAGCTCAGCAGCTTCCTTTTCTTCGTTCCCTAAGTGAGGAGACGTGTCCTGCTCTTTTTGGCTTTGTGTCACTTGTCTTCTATTAACACACAGTCCACCAATGTCTACTTTTTTCCCCCCCATTACCTTTTTTCACTGTGATTGTTAAAAAGTAGATTTTTTTAAAAGATTTCAAAATAGCATACAGAAAAAAGTCAAGCTTCTACCCACCCCTGACTGCCCCCCATACCTTCCCTTTCTGCCAAGTGATTAAAAGCAGCTTATTCTGTGTCATTCCAGAGAGACCTTATGCATAGACGACCATTGACATAGTCTTCAATACAAATAGAATTACATTAGAAATGTAATAAAATAGAATAAATAGAAATATAAGAAGTATGCTACTTATACTGTTCTTTACTCTCTTTTTTTTTTTTACTTAATTTACTTCTGCTTTATTTTTATACTAGTGGCCCTGCACATGAATCTGTGAGCAAGTAGCTCTCTGCCATTTGCCTCTCAGCTGGCCACCCCACCCACCGCTGCTCATAGCTCTCCACCTCTTGTAGCTTGCTGCCCCGCCCTCCTGCAGATCACAGCGTAATGACTATTTGCATATTACCTCTTTATTATATAGGATTAGTCCACAAAGATCTGCCTCCTTTTAAAATTAATTAATTATACTGATTTTTAGAGAGAGGCTGGAGTGAGGGGGGGAGAGAGAGAGAGAGAGAGAGAGACCCCTGTTGTTCCACTTATTTATACATTCATTCATTGGTTGGTTCTTGTATGTGCTCTAACCAGGGGTTGAGCCCACAACCTTGGCATATTGGGACAATGCTCTAACCAACTGAGTTACCCAGCCAGGACCCAGACCTGCCTCCTTTTTTAATGGATGTGCAGAATTCCATTGTATGGGTGGATGTACCATCACATATTTAACCAATTCCCTGCTCATAGATAGTAATGCTCACTAGTTAGCCAAGGACTGTCAGAGCCTGTAAGGCTGGCATTTCTTCTAAGTACTTCCTGTGTGGAGTGGCAGTGGGAAGGGGTTAAGGATTACAGCTGATAAAATAAACAAGACTAGGCTGCCTAGTCTTGGGTACTGATTTGGGCTAGGTAATAGGAGAGGAGTTGGTGCCTCGGCCGTGGCAGGGCTATAGGTCTAGACTTGGACATGGTGGTCCAAGATCTTTTTTTTTTATCTTGGTACTAGAGGCTAGATGCATGAAATTCATGCACCCGGACCGGGCTTCCCTCACAGCTCCGGCTTCATCTGGAAGGTTGTCTGGAAGGACCTCTGGTCTAATTAGCATATTATACTTTTATTATCATAGATTCTCCTGCAGGCATTCACTTATGTATGCTAAGCAGGTACAAATGAATGACTGCCCCTGCCCTGTCAACTAAAGTGGGAGATGTGCTCCCATTTAAAGATTGGCTGTATTATTTATACAGTCTAACAGCTGTTTTCTGCTTTAAAAATTCACAGGGAGGAGGGAAAATGTAAGTGTGCCTGATGGTGGGGAAGCATGCCACTGGAGTGACATCTGTGCATCTCTGCACATGGGGCTGGTGGGCATGGCTCACTCCTCCCACCTACCCCACCCTTTGTCGCAGTGGGTTCTTAGGGTTCTGGCCCTGGCTCCACATAGATTAAATCCAAGGCAGAAAGCCATAAGGCCCATGCGTTTTATACCTCCATGGTAAGCATATTTAAAGGGCAAAGGTATTTAAAATTAAATTTGCAAAGCATTCTTGTGCCTCTTACTTTTTTTTTTTTTTTAAGACTAGAAACCTGCTTTGACTCATCTTTTTTATGTATTAGCACAAGGCAAAGAAGTAGAGGGCATAATGGTTTTTAGGTTAACAAGCAGGTGATTCAAGGAGAAGGAACGCTTTTGCGTACCTGCTAATGGCAGGACTCTACTAATAATCATAGGTTTATCTTCAACAACCTGTGAAAAAGAGATTATTATCCCCAGTTTTCAGATAGGGAAACTAAGATTCTGGGGATTAAGTGACTTGCTCAAGGTTAGAAGACTTAGTAAAAGGTAGGACTAGAATATTCCAACTCAAGCTTCTCCATTTTATTGCAACCAAAATGTTAGAGAGGGAGGGTTCAGAAGGAAAAAGTATACTAATACTTTTCAATAAATAAAACTCATTGCTGACAGTTGGTAACCAATTAGAAATGTATTATGCCTAGCCAGTGTGGCTGAGTGGTTGAACATCAAACTATGAACCAGGAAGTCCCGTATCAATTCCTGGTCAGGGCACCTGCCAGGGTGTCTGGCTTCATCCCCAGTAGGGGCCCTGCAGGAGGCAGCCAATGAATGATTCTCTCTCATCATTGATGTTTCTGTCTCTTTCCCTTGCTCTCTGAAATCAATACAAATATATTTTTTTTAAAAAGGAAGTTATTAAGAAATAAGTTCAGATCATAAAAACAAAATGGAAGGTTCCCAGTGGCAAAAATAACAAAACAAAACCACCCAATAGACTTATTGCCTCCCTACTTTTTGAATAAAGTCTCCGTTTTGATCACATGGAGTATAAAACTAGGGGGAAGGGATGACACTGGTTAGACTGTGTTCAGGAATTTGATTTGATTTTGGTGACTTCGAATAGAAAACTGCCCACTTTACTCCATTGAGGAAAACACCAGGTCACCCCTTTATTGATGTTTGTTGAGGGGAGCAGGGTATAGGGAGTAGCATGAAAAAGAATTAATTGCCTAATATCTGGAGCATGCTTTAAATAAGGAAAGTGACTGTATTGTCCAAGGAAGGGATTTTGAGATTCCACGTGAACAGTTACTTTCCTGGCCCTGCAGAAAGCATGGAAAGCCCCTCCTCCTCCCTGGCTTCAGCCGTCTCGGCTCTCTTTTCACATGTGTCTGATCAGCAG
>PVJC01000046.1:0-91987 GCA_004026665.1 Murina feae | reverse complement strand
GCATCCATTGCCTTTCAGAGTCGTGGCTGAGCAGTCCGGTCTGTGTTAAGAGTTACAGTCTCCTGGTAAATGTTCCCTCATTAGGAAACCTTGGAGCCTCCTGGGATAACCTTCCACAGGGGATGTGAGGGTTCAGATGTGAGCAGAAGGTGTTTCCCTGCAGCTTTTTCACCCTGGGCCCTGAAGTAGCTTCCAAGCCTCACAGTTAGGCATTGGGGGGGGGTTAGATATCACCCGGAGGAGACTGACAGCAGGTGAGCTGGCAGCTGGAGCAGAAGGAAAGGGGAAGGTGACATGGAAGCCCATTTTCATGCAGATGTCCTCATGCAAAAGCACAAAGGAGCCGAGGGAGCAGGTCCTGGTAAAACAGCAGAAGCGATTGGGTGTAGGGTTTATTTTGTGATTGTTTTAGACTCCTGGGCACAGGACTAACTATCAGAGATGCCAAGAATAATGAATGTCCTCTGACCATAGGGAGGAGGCTGTCTAGAGAGAAAGACACAGGAGGATTAAACCCTCCAGGACAGGGCAATGTGAGAAGTGCGGGCTTAGCGATTTGCAGAGGTTCGCACAGGAGCCTCTGGGTGAGCACGGGAGGGCCAATGAGGGCCTCCCATAGAGAGCAGGCTTTTTTCTTTTTCTTACATTTTTAAAAATATATTCTTAGTGATTTCTGAGAGGAAGGAAGAGGGGGAGAGAGAGAGAAACGTCAATGATAAGAATCATTGATCAGCTGCCTCCTGTACACCCTCTACTGGGGATCCAGCCCATAACTCAGGCGTGTGTCCTGACCAGGAATCAAACTGTGATCTCCTGGTTCATAGGTCAGCTCAACCAGTGAGCCATACCAGCCAAGCCCAGGCTTTTTTTCTTTGTTTTTGCATGACAGGAAGAGAGGGAGAGAGAAAAGAAATACCCTCTTGGTTGAAAGTTCACACTGTACAGAAACATACAGAATAAAAGTAGCTCAGATTTTTTCACCCCTTCTTTCTGCCTTCATCCTATGTGGTAATAGACAGAAATTCAAAGCCTTGATGCGCATTTATACTTTTTGCGGAATACAATAAAAGAAAGACAGAACTATTATAATTTAAAATGTTTTATTCCCTTAGCCCCTCAGATATCTCACATAGCACCAGGGAAACACTGCCATGTTGCCTCTTAGTTTAGACATGGTGAGCTGCTGCAGCAGGAGACACCAAGGCAAAGGAAGATCCCGTGAGTGGCTGTGGGTGGAGTGGGAGAGACCCCGAGTTAAGAGGCCAAAGGCCTGTGATCCAGGCCTGACAGTTCCACTGACTGCCGTGAAGCGATCAGCAATTTATTTGACACATTCTTACCCGAGATCATCCTTTCATCCTATATAAAAGCCTAATATGCTAAGTGTTTGGTCATCTGGTTGGCCTTCCAAGCAATCAAAAAGTGATATGCTAAGCTGCTCACCTGCTCGCTATGACATGCACTGACCACCAGGGGTCAGATACTCTGACCAGTAGGTTATTAGTTTGTTCCTGGGGTCTGGCCAATTGGGACTGAGTAAGACAGACTGGACATGCCCTGGAGCCCTCCCATAGTCCCTCCCGGGCTGGCCAACCTCCCTCGTCCCTCCCCATTCCCGATCATGCACCGGTGGGGTCCCTCGGCCTGGCCTGCGCCCTCTCTTGCAGTCCAGGACCCCTTGGGGGATGTCAGAGAGCTGGTTTCAACCCGATCCCACAGGCCAGGCCAAGGGACCCCACTGATGCACAAATCGTGCATCGGGCCTCTAGTCTGTAATAAGAAAATAATGATGCCTTCCCTACCATGCTGTACAGAGTTATTGTGATAGTCAAATGAGAGAATATGTGCTCAAGCGCTCTAAACACCCTTCACTTGCTGCATATGTTCACATGTATACAAAGAATTGATACTGTGCAATGTCTTCCTTTTCCTGCTTGCTACCATAATGGGAGCACGTTGCCATAAGGGTTAAGTTCACACACTGTATTGTCAAACTACATATGTTTAGACACTGGCTTTACCACTCGCTGTTTGACCTTAAGCAATTTATTTAATCTCTCCAAATCTCAGTGCCCTCATTCATAAAATGGGGATAGTGACATTAATAGCTCACAGAGTTGCTTTGAAGATTTGATGAATTGTCCAGGGAAACCTAGTCTCTCACTGGGCATTCAAGGGTTGAGAGAGGTCACATCAGGAAATGCAGCACAGCAACCGTATTTTAACTGTGAGAGAAGATGGCATTGCATTCCTATACCCTCGTCTTCTGTTTGGAGCTGCCGACATGTATATGTGCAAGCGGGGTCCCTCTTGAAAGCTCAGAAATCCCAGGCTTTCCACAAAGACTCCCTGCAGATGGAGGAGGAAGCTGATTAAGACAGGCCTAGACAAAGATGCTGTGCGTGCTGGGCTGCAGCTGGGGTGGGGGCTGCGTCTGCCGTTGGCGTTGCTCCTGGTGTGATGGAATGCAGCCTGTTGAGGGGAGGGGCAGGGCTGGATGTCAGTGAAGGTGACCAGTGGCAGATGTGTGTCCTCACACCGAGAAGACCAGGCTCAGTCAGCTCCTACACCCCCTGCTCCTTTTCAGTGGAACTGAAGGAGATGAAGGAGGGGCTGCAGGAGAGTTCCTTACACTGGCCAATCAACAGCTGTCCAGATGCTCGGGGTCATAAAGAAATAAACAATGGACCTGCTAGAAATTGGGTCGGAAGCCAAGTGCTCTCTGCGAAGGGGATGGTACAGCTGTGATTTTTCTTCTTCTTCAGGAGTCTGATTGCTCTCTCTCCTCCTCCTCCCCTACAGAAAATGAAGGAATACCTGGAGGGCAGGAACCTCATTACCAAGCTGCAAGCCAAGCACGACCTTCTCCAGAAAACCCTGGGAGAAAGTGAGTGTTGGGGCGCTGCTGAAGGTTTGCATTGAGGGGAAGGCCGAGCGCTGGGCTGTATGGCTGAGCCGCCACCCTAGCCAGCCCTGGTCTGGTTGTGTGAATGCACTTCTTTTTCAAGCCTGTGATGTGGAAACACACTCCCCGGATGGCTGCTTGAGTAATGGGGACAGGCCGGTGCTTAATGAAGCACTGATGTGCATCGTCTATTTGTTTAAATGGAGCACGCCTGCTCTCTGCCCAGTCCCCATCCTGCGCCTCCTCTGCTGTGACCTGGGTAAAAGGCCAAGGCGTTACTTACTCTCCAGACACTTTGTGAAAACTCTCAGCTCCCCTGTGGCAGGACTGAGGCTGGAGCAAGAAGGGAGATGAGCTGCCCAGCTGCTCCGAGGGGAGGAGAGGGGTTTCAAAGGCACAGTGACCGACAGACTGCTGCTTTCTGTAGCATCACAGTAGAGCAGCCGTTTCCTTCTGCTATGAGCAGCCCTGATGCTACATGGCAGCCCTCTCTCTGCCTGGGCCCTGCTGAGGCCAAGGTGCTGAATGGACGGTCTAGTCTCGGAGTATGACTTCAACCAGACCCTGGGAAGTAGCAGGGCAGAGAACAGGGCTGGCACTCTGAACTTTTTCCCCAGCTGTCAAACAGAAGGCGAAGGTTGAAAGAGAAGCTTCCCTGGGGTTCTTGGCACCCTGCCCGGGTCTGGTCTCTCGCATCCTGTGATTAATGGGATTCCCAGGTTGGGGATGCCTCTGAATGCTGGCCCCTCCTCCTGCCCCACTAATCTCACTTCAAGGTGGGGAATGGGAGCCTACGGGGCATTTGTGGGAGCACCAGGGAAAGGCAAACGGGCACTGATACAAAGCCCAGCCTTGTGAAATAAAACCTGAGCGCTCCTCAGACACTGCGGAGTAGAGGGGAGTGCACAACATTCATTGGCTCACTGGCCCCAGGAATTAGCTCTGCTTTTCTTACCAGAGCCTCCTACCCACCCTTCGCGCCCTGTCCTTCTCCTGCTCTGGACACTTCCCCCAGATGATTCTTTTATCTCTCATGTCTTTGACGTTGTGATTTTTCCGGCATTTTCTTTTATGTGAAGAAAGCCTGTTAGGGAACTTCTGTTCTCTCTCCTCCCCACCACCCAAGAGACTCATGCTGAACAAATTTGGGCTTTGAGATGCAAACTTTGCTGATAGAAAATCTTTACTCTTGAGTTATCAGATTGCTCCATGGGGAATCAGAGGAAAGGAAGCCCAGAACTGTTCGGAGCAAGTTTATAACCATGATTTCTTTTTGCCAAGATAATTGAAGCATAGCCCTTAAATGAGATGGGAAACAGGGCCTGGTGGGGGGTTGGGGGGAGCCTGTGTGCGAGAGAGAATGGGTTTGCGCATGCACCAGATGTGCTGCTATGGAGGGGCTAAGGTTGGTGACCATTCATTAGTGCTGCAAATTGCCTTCATCTGAATATGACAGGTTCTAGCAGTAAGGAAAAAAATAGCTATAGATCTTCCTCTGTGCAAGTCGTCATGTCCCTGCCTTCTGTATGTATTTGTCACCATAACACAAGAGCCCCTTGTTCCTGCCACAGAGAGATAATTGATGTGTATGAATATTCCAGAGTGGAAATTGGCCAGATGTTGAAAATAATGGCTCAGAATAATATTTTTGCAGATGAAAGCTGAGCCTTTAGTAATGAGAGGCTGTTAGGGGTGGGGGAGGGTGTTTCTCAAGAAGAGCTGAACTGTAATCAACAATTAGCAAACCTTTAAAGGCAAGAAAAAGCCCTGCCCTCTCTCAGCTCCGTTCTGGGCCTGCTTGGGTTTCCCCTGGTTTATCCAATGTGGGTCTAATACTGACCGAGCGTGGGTAACTGTGGACACTAGGAAAGCAGCATCAGTTGTACCCTGCCCATGCACACATGCATTGTATTTTTTCAAAAACATAGAAGTACTTCTTATGAACATTGGGATTTTCAGTCTCATGTTTTAAAGCTGGCTGTGACCCGTTAAACCCTATATTAGGATCCGCTACTGAATTGAGAAACCACAGTTTTATAACAGTGTCCGTGTTGAATCTCATTTTTGTCTTGCCACCCCAGCCCAACCGAACAAGAGGATTTCGTATGAATTTAAAACTAGAAGTTTCATATCTTCGCTGTCCCTTCCTCTTCACTCCTCACCACACACACACACACACACACACACACACACACACACACACAGTGTACACAGCCGAGAAGCTAAATTTCGTCTACAGAAAGGTTCTCTAATGTGTGGTCTGCCTTGCTATTGTTCCCCTAATCCACCTTGTTGGGAAGCAGAGTAGGCAAATCTAAGGTTTAGGGACACCTGCAGCCCTGGGCTGGGAACAGGTATCACAAACAACCCTTGCCCAGAAAGGGGCTCTGGAAGCCCCTCTTCTCTTCTGCATTGAAGGCTGGTCACGCTCTGACACTGATGGAGGGTCTCTAGGGAGCCAGGCAGACATGGTGATTCCCAGAAGCAAGTCTCACTCTTTCACCATCTGCTTCAACGTGTGCTTTTTGCTTTTGTCTTTCCAACAGGTCAGAGGACAGACTGCAGTCTGGCCAGGTAGGTGTGACTTGGGACAACCTGGGAACAGGCGGGTAGAGAAATCCCAGTCTGATAAAGAGCCAAGGAGTTGATTTGCAAAGGCATCAGATGGCTTTCCAAGGAGTGGCCTAGGGTAGAGGTTGCTTTTTCCCTTTGCCTTGCTGACACCACCTGGCCCCAAATGGAAGTGGGGTCTGCTGGGACTTAGGAAAAGACCTGAGCTGAACGGAGGGAGGGGAGTTTTATCATTTGCTGAAATAATCCCAGAAACTCCCAGAAGCCACTACATTGCAAGGAAAAGAAAGGTTCGGCTCTGGAGGGAGGATCCTGGTAACCCAACCTTAGCTGCCAGACTTAAACATGTGGGTTTGGAAAGTTTCTGACCCTGAGAAGGAAGATCAGGAGATAGCATTTGAGAATTTTTTATGCACAGAAAAGATGACAGCCTCTATTAGTGGCTGTTGTTGGATATTGAAATACTACATTGCATTGTCTTGCCAAACAGCATTGGTAGAAATCCTAGCCTGGTATACAAGTATGCATCCCTCCCAATCTTTCTCAACCTTCCCCTTCCTTCCCCACCCCAGCCAAATATTTTCCCTCCCAGTGATGGAGCTTCTATGAGAAAACTCGTGAGCTGGCAGAGAGCAAGGCATGCATTCAGCCAACAGTTCTCAGATGCCTAAACATGTGCTGATTTAACTGGAGAAAGAGCTTTAATGGCCGGACTCCTTAGAGACCCTGGGTTAGCCCATTATATCAACCACTTATATCTGCCAACACACACAATAATCATGAGGCCATTTACCATCATAGGCTCGTTATTTAGAAATAGCTTCATTTGGCTTTCATCGTTCTGTCATTGTGGATTACAATAAAGGTTCCATTAATCTTGATGACTGGAGGGAACCAGGAGAATAGAATTCTGTGGAGTGTATCTTCATGGTGATACAGTCTTAGTATACTAAGTTGAATTCCCTCATGCTGTGTTCTTTCACTGTGTGATGTTGGGCTGCTCTTTGGCTTCTCTGAACTCCCGTTTTCTCATCTATGAGACAAAAAGCATTCCAGTAGATCTGAGGAGCTCTAGGGTTCCAGAGAGATTCGTTAGGGGCAGGCAGCCTGATGGAAGGGGCAGAAGGAGCCCAGTAGCCAGGCTCTGGCCTCTACCTTCAGTCGGACAAGGCAACGCTGCTCCTAGTTCTTGGAGCCCTGTGCCTCTGAGTCAGATTCCTCTGGAGAAAGCCTTCTGAGGCTAACCACAGCTAGAGGATCCCCAAGGTTGCTTCGAATCTGGACACTACCCTCTAAATTGTCTAAGAAAAATTGCTCTCTCTCTTTTGCCAAAGTATTTCCAGGAGAGAAATCTGTAGCCCCCTTTAGTGTTTACTAGTGTTTCCTTGCAGGGAGATCTTATTGTCAGCCCATATATTTTCTACTGCAAATGGAATCAGTTCCCTTCTATTCTGATTTTGAATGGTGACAGACATTTAAAGCAGAAACTGTGTACATTTGTGAAAAGAGCTTTAATGGGTTTTATTTGGAAAGTAATTTATCGAATCTCTTAGCCATTTCTGGGTCTTAGCGGAATAATGTGATTTGTTTCATTAACCGTCGAACAGACTGTTTTTAACCCCATTTTCTTTTTCCTCCCTTTTGCTGGATTGGTCCTCTCTGATCCTACGGGGTCAACCACAGGCGTAGCTCAACCGTGAGGAAGCAGGTAAGAGCCCAGAAAGAGCCAGGCTGGTCTGGTGTGAAAATGATAATCTCCTGCTGACATCTATGGAATTCCACCATAGGCAAGACAGACACTTACCTGACTTTATGCCTATGTTTGGAATGTACCATGTAGTCATAGCATCTATATATATAAAAGCCAAGCAACTGGAATGGCCAGTCGCTATGTTGCACACTGCAGCGGCCAACCGGAGAGCCCTGGTCTGCACCCCCTTTCCCCCAATCTCCCATGGCCCCTTCCCCCAGCCGGCCCGGTCCTGATGGCCCCAATTGGGGCGGGTGGGCTGGACCCCACCCATGCATGAATTCATGCACCGGGCCTCTAGTGTTTAATATTTTGGCAACTTCATTGATTTAGTTTGTTTAGCTAGAGTGACCATGATCTTTCTGATTTGTTCATCTTACACAGTGATATTTTATTTGACTGTAACAGATTGTGCCAGAAATGCCCTTGGCGTCAGTCCTTCACAAGGCAGGAGGGAGGCCTCACACTTCATACATCTGTACCAATAAGGCAGAAGCTCCCAGCAGCCAATGACCAAGCCAGGCACTCTTGCTTTGTGTTTGCAGATACTTGTTTCTAGAGGTGTGGTCATCCTAGGTGTATTTCTAAGACATCCTAAAAATGCGAAGATAAGTCTGATCTAGGATGGATAGGCAGGCAATTTTGTGCATAATCTTCAGTGTTGGATTAAAGTCCAACACTGGGCAGCTAACTCTCAATACCCATATTTCAGGGAGATCTTAGAAAGCATTGGGTGGATAATCCACATCAAGGGATGATATAATCTAAACAGCATTGGGCTTGTTTAAAAAATAAATTGAATTGTGTTTTGCCAAAGCAAATTTGACTTCCTCATTTATTCTTCATGGCAAATACTGAAATGATTTTGTATCTCCTAAGCTCATACCAGCTATGCAGTAGGCAGTTAGCAGGGAGGAGGTGGGAAGAGCTCAGAAATGTCTTTGTAGCTACTCAGGGGAAAGCGGATCCAGGCTTTAAAAAATAACTTTAGGTGAATCACAGTGACTGTTGCCACGGGGAGATAATCGAATATAGAGGCCACTTCGTTTCTGTGGTGTCAGCAGCCCAGCAGGGTCTTCAGCCGATCTGACAGCTCTGGCTGGCTGGGTCGTCCAGCTGGGGGACCCAGATGAAATAGCGCTCACTTGTCTTAGCTTTGCTCTCACCGTTGGCTTTTGTTGTTTTGTTTTGCCTTCTCTGCTTTGGATCTCATTTTAATGAGACCACCATTGGATACAATTACATATTTTTAAAGTTATAGAAAGTTCATAGCAATTCTCTTTCCTCTTGTTCCTTTAATTTTTTCTTCTTCCCTTTTTCTGCCATAATTTCATTTAAAATGAAAAGAATAGAGTGACTCCCAGGGATTTTTAATGAATTTAAAATTAATAGGTGGGTCTGTTAAAGAGAAAGCAAGCCCCTTTCCCCCCTCTCCCCCCCTTTAAACACTTAAGAATAGGATTGGATTCAAAGTTTGTTCCTTTCAGTTCCTGGACTAAAAGTAGGCCCCCTACTCATGGATAGAAAGTATGCCTAGGGCTTCACACCTGCACTCTGGCTGCAGGAGTGCTGTCGACCACCTTTGGCAGTGGTTTGCACACGTGGTTGGACTTGCCATGGAGAGGAATGGCACCCATCTGGCTCACATCCTGTTGCACCTAAGCAGTTGCAGGCCAAGCATATTTGCCTGTTGCTAGATTTGCATAAAAGTTCCAGGGCACACCAAAAGCCCCAATGGAATAAAGGCCTTATTTTCATTCTGCTGCCCCAGTTTTTGTCCAACAGCTCAAATCTAATGGTGGATTAGTACAGCGTTTTTCTGATAGTCATGAGGGTAGATCATAAGTAATTTGGATGATGAGCATTCTTGTAAAAGTAACCAGGGAATAAATAATTATTTGTATGTTTATTGCAAATCAGCCAGACAAGAGGATGAATCTAGTAGCTTTTGCTTTTGAGAGTCCCTAATAGGTTCCAGTCATTTTTGACCCTAGGTTCAAACCAGCTCAGACTTTTCTTCATAAAGAGATACCTCAGCTGCTGCTTCCAAACTCTCCCTGCTCCCCGCAGCCCAGCGTCTCCTTTCCTGTGACTCCCACATCTTCCTCGGGGGCCCTTTCTCCAGTGCTCTAAATCCCGGCATTTCCCGAGGCTCGGCCCTCTTATCTCTCTCCATAGCCTTTCCCCTGTCACTTTGTTCTTTAGTGAGCCTTTCTCTCCTTTCTTTAGTTTCCACTTGTTCCATGGTGATGTCTTCTCGGTCTTGGATCAGACTCCTAACTGCTGGACATTGCTGTTGGAGGGTCAAGGCAGCACCTCCCACTCTCATGGGATAGCATCAGTCTCCTCACCTTCCCCACCATGTTTTAACCTCCCCAATGTCTTTATTTCTCTTATTGGGACCCTCCGTTCTTCACCGAAGTCCCAAATTTTAACTTTGAACCTCTTTTCTTCTCATTACCCACATCCAGTATGTTGTTAGTATATTCTTCCTTAGTGAAAACGGGAAGCTAACAAATGTAACAGAGATCAGTACCAGACAAAAATCCTGACTCTCACTCATGGCGAATTATGCCAAACAAGGAATTATTTTGACATTATCTATCCACCTTCCTGACGGTTCACTCTTGCAAACCACGGGACTGCTTGCTTTACTGTTATTTCCAGTTATGCCTGCTACCTTTCTCCCTTCCGTTTAAAGTTCCCTTAATGTGATTGAATGGGGATTTGGCCCAATTGTTCTTAAAAAAAAAAAAACCTTTCCAACCCTGGAATTAAAGGACCAAAAATATTCTAAATAAAAAGAATTAAGCTGAGGTGGATTCTAATGTTGGAGGAGGGAAGGAGAGAGGAAGAACAGGAGAGACACACCCTGCGTAAGACACACAGAGACACTGCCTGGCCAACTGTACGCAAAATCAACAATGAAGTGAGAGTTTTGGGGTCCCCTTAGGAGGGTCTGAAGCCTTCATGCCTTCGTCCATGTTTTGCTTCCCCTGGACTCTTTCTTAGACCCCATGGGAGCAGTGTGGCCCAGGAGAACTCTTCCACGGTGAGGCAGCTCACCTCGGGCCCACTCTTGTCTACCCATAGATTTCCCCTCTGAGCTACTTCTGACATACTCCTGTCCTGTTGACTATGGACATGCAGGTTAATGTCTTTAATCCTTGCTTTCTGCAGCCTTGTATACTTCCCTTTAACTACCTGTAAGTCTAAGCAAAATGTTGTTCTCAGCTTGTTGAAACCAGCAATTTTGTTCCCTCCCTCTGGGTCTTTATTTGTAAATCTAGAACCAGGAAAACTTTGCAAACCTTCATATCACTATCGTCATTATCACTGCTACTGCTATTTGCAAATAAAAATTTATAAACATAAAGCTACTGCAGCTGGGAAGCTGGGGGAAGTAGATGGATTTGGGGGCCACTAACACCTTCCTGACTGCAGCTCTGCCTTGGCCCACACAGTACTACCTTTGGCAGCACCCTGGGCTCCCACTAAGCTTGGGAGCTAGAGGCCATGCCAGCTCCTCTCTCACCCTGACTTCTTCATGAGGCCCAGTTGCTTCCCTAAAGTGGCCAGGCCCCATGGTTACAGTTGGAAATTCAAAGCCAGGGAAGAGCACAGGCCAACTGTGAAAGGGGCAGAAGCCACAGGACCCATCCCACTCGAGAGTACAGTCTCTGTCCTCAACATCTACAGCCCTTTCTAACTAGGTTTAGGGGCTGCCCGATCCCTTTCTTCTCCATTGTGTTTAGTTGCATGATGAAACCCTACTGGTTTTTACAATATTTGGTATATGCACCTGGCGATGTTTGCTGAGTTCCTAGGTTGTGGAATGGGTGGTAGAGATAGGTTCAGTCTCAGAGGAGAATACCTGAGTTTGAATCCTGGCTCTGCCACTTAACTACTATGTCACCATAAGCAGCTATTTCATCTTACTAAGCCTTTGTTTTCTCATTTGTGAGATGAGGATAATCATAATATATACCCCCTAGGGTTGTTACCAGGACCGATCCATCTAAAGCACTTAGTACATGGCCCAACACATCTATGAGTTCCTCTGTAGATGCTCAGTACTAATGGTTATATGCCAATAGGAAATATTACTCTCCTCATCACCAATCTCCTCCCTAGTGTGAAGATACCAAATGGAGGCCCAAAGAAGTTAAATAAATTTCAGGGTTGTATAGCAAAACGGCAGAGCAAAGACTGACATCTGAGAGGCCTGCTTCTTTGCTTAGTACCAATTGGTCTGCACTATTACCAAGATCTGGGTTTTATTCTTTCTTACCTTTTATACCAAACTCCCATTCTGATGCTCCCATTGGTTCATTCTACTACCCTTAACTGATATTAACTGAGCACCCACTCTGTGAGAATATCATGGCCTCACTGGACACCTAAGGGTTAATGTAGGCTCTGTCTTGTGGAGCTTGAGCTGTAGTGGAACAAGTTGCAAACAAATACACCCACACAATTAAGTCACAATGAAGGCTGTGAGGGCCAAGTTCAAGGTGCTGAGACCCAGTGTACAGGGCCCTGAGCTCAGCTGGGAGTCTGGAAAACCATCCTTGAGAAAGTGTGGTTCTTACATTGAGACTACAGGGCAGGAGCCCGGGATGAGGAGAACATTCCAGATGCAGCGCAGCTCATGCAAAGCCATAGAGAAGGAGGACTTACCTGAGGCACAGAAAGAAGGCCAGTGTGACTGAAATAGAGACTGGGGAAGAGCAGAAGGAGATGGAACTGGAGGCAAAGGCAGGACCCTGTCCGTGCAAGGTTGTGTAAATAAAGCAGGAGGAGCCTTTCAAAGAGTGTAGTCTAGAGAGTAAGCAGTCAGATGCACACTTTCAAAGGTCACTAACCACTATATAGAGGAAAAAGAGCATGGTTTGGAGGACACCGTGGGTGGGAATTGAAAAAATGAATTGGACTGGGTTGGTGGCAGTACAGAGGGAGAAAAGGGAGTGGATTTGAGAGCTATTTAAGAGGCATACTTGACAAAAATGTATTGATTGGATGGCTGAGGGTAAGGGTCTGGTTTGGGATCAAAGGGCATCAGTTTCGTGTAGGACACGCTGAACGTAAGGCATCTGCATGACATTCTAAGCAGATTGTTGGGTATGAGCTCTGGAGCTTAAAGAGCAGAGAAGCTGGATACTTTTCTGTGGACCAGCCACTGACCAGTTGAGACAAGTTCCTCACACTTGGTGCCATTTCCTCTGACGCTGGGCTCTCCCTGTTTCGAGATCCTAATGTGTTTCTCTTTGGCTTTTCAGGATTCCAGCCAGGCAATTCCTCTGGTGGTGGAAAGCTGTATCCGGTTTATCAGCAGACACGGTAAGCAGGGTGCTAGCCTTGCTCATATTTGCAAAGTCGGAAAGAACTTCCAGGAATTCTTTCAGCAGCAAGCGTAGAGACTGACTTCCCATCCTGACATTCTCAGAAGAGGAATAAAATCGTATTTGTTCTTGTAACAGTTTCTACTTCAGAATGGCCACACGTAGACCTTGAGAGAAGGACATCACGTGTTTTGACCCAGAGGCTTCAGCCTTTTACCATGCTTCTTTTCTAGCTTGAGAGTGGGTTTTAGATTACAGCTGTTAAGTGAATTAGTACAGCTGGCATGATGTGTGCCGGTAGTGTCACCATTACTCTCCATCTTTGCTCGTGTCAGTATCCCCACTGCACAGCCTTCACCGTTATGTCACATTGGCATTTTACATCAGACTGCTTTGCAAACAGCTCCTTTTGTAATGTTGCACTGATTCCCAAAAACATTCAGGTTTTGTTCTATTTGGTCTTACAACAGCATCGTCAAGAGCGCAGTTAGAAGCTGGTCTTAAAGTTGTAGCCCACATTTGAGAGTTGGTCAGGACTGGCTCCTTCTCGCCCCAAGTCAAATCCCGCTCTCTTCTGCTTAGATAAAGCTCAGTCTCAGAAACTCCATTCCTTCTTCACCAGCTCCTTGGTTGCTTGGACAGAATTTAGGGTTAGAGGTGAACTGCCAGAGGATTGATCTTCCAGGTATACGAGTGTTTAGAGAGCACAGATATCTGAGCTAGCGCCATGCAGACTTCTAGGAACTAGGCACTCGAAACTGTTTTTAGGTGCTTTCCTGTCTAGTTATAGGGAAAAAGGACAGAATGACCCTCTGGGAGCCAAGGAGATTTGTATCAGATAATTGCTGGTCTCCTTCCTCTCTCCTGATAAACTGAGACGTTGCTTAAGTTCATTTTTGAAATAGTAATTATTTTGGCATGCCTACAACTTACCCCATTCTAATCAGCTACAATTTTTCATCTTATCTCTATTCACTTGAAGTAACAGCATTTTACATCACTATTGAACAGTCAACAAATATTTATCAAGCCCCTGATCCATGCTGGGCACCATGCATTGCCAAACAGGAAAACAGAAACAGGGACAATACACGCTGTTGCTGTCTTTCCCTGGTTTTATGATACAGTCGGGAGAAAATAAATGAGCTTAGTAACTCAGAACAGCAGCATAAGAAATTTCACAAGACAGTAATGATTAATGGTCAAGCAGTTGGCAAAGATAAGTCCAAACTAAGTTCATGGGAGGAAGAATTGTTTGTGCCTAAAGGACAATAAGAAGAGCATCTGTACTCCTATTTGTTCATCCATGCATTCTATTCATTCATTCAACAGACACATACATTGGTTGCTCATTGTGTGCCAAGAAAAAGTTCCCTTTCTTCATGAGCCCTATATTCTACTAAAAGGCAAATAAATAAATGATCACTTGTATAGTCCATAAATAAACAAATTAATATATAATATGCCAGGTATTGGTGAGTGTCATGAAGAAAAGTAAAGTGAGGTGAGGAGATGGAGAATGGAGAGGGGACACTGTCCTAGGCAGGGTCAGGAAAAGCCTAGGGTCACCTGAGGTGACATTTGAGCAGAGTCCCGAAGGATGCAAGGAAGTCAGCCATGAGGGTATCTGGGGAAGAGAAGTTGGGGGAGAAGGAACATCAAATGCAGATATCCTTGGCACACGCAAGGGTCAGCACACAGGAGTCCAGTGTGGCTGAAACAGAGTGAGTGGAGAGGAGAGTGGTCATACTTCAGGGCTTCCTTGGCTAGGGTGGGTGTTTGGGTTTTGCTCTGAGTGAGTGGGAAGCTATTGGAGAATTCTGAACAGGGAGTGGTTTTTTTATAGGAGGTTACTGCATTAGCCCAGGGAAGACAGGACAGTGGCCTGGCCCAGGGTGTTAGCTGTGGAAGAGCTGAGAAAGTAGATGGGTTTTGGATATTGTATCTTAACATGTTTCTGTGGTGTGCTTCCATATTACTGACAGCAAATGCAAATTGCTACAACCCTTTTGGAGGGGAATTTGGCAAAACTGTATATGCACTTGTCTTCTGATCAGCAATCCTTATAGGATTTACCCTAAAGATACACAACAGCCTAAAACTACATATGCACAGGTTTATTTATTGCAGCATCATTTATAACTACAAAATATTAGAAATAACCTAAATGCCTTTATATAGAAGAATGGTTGAATAAACTGGTATATCCATATAGTAGAATACTGTACAGCTACCAAAAAAAGAATGAGGAGGAACTCCAGGAAATGACATGGAGAGACTTCCAGGATATGTCCAATGAAAAAGCAAAGTGCAAAAGAGCATCTAAAGCATGCTGCCTTTAGCCCTGGCTGTGTTGTTTAGTTGGTTAGAGTCATTCCCATACACCAAGGTTGTGGTTTTGATCCCTGATCAGGGTACATACAAGATGCAACCAATGAATGCATAAATAGAACAGCAAATCAATCTTTCTCTCCTCTCCCTCTCTCATTCTCAAACCAAAAAAATAAAAGTTAAAAAGTAAAGGTAATAAAGCATGTTACCGTTCATGTGCGAAAGAAGAGGGTGTAAGAATATATATATGTCCTCTATGTTGTTTATTTAAAGAAAGAAAAATACCTTGTAGCTATTTAATAAAAAAAACACATTTGTTCAGTTAAATTGAACTTTTCCCCCAAAGAGGGTCTCATGGTAACCCTAAACTCCCTAGAAACTGTGATTAAATTTTTTGTTTATGTGCATTTAATGGGGATAGAGTGCATAACTTATGTCAGTTCTGAAGTGTTTGTGGCCCACCCATTTGCACATTCTTACTATTTTCATGTCCCCCGGGAGGCAGATATTTAGT
Organism: Murina feae; assembly: GCA_004026665.1. Taxonomy (NCBI): domain Eukaryota; kingdom Metazoa; phylum Chordata; class Mammalia; order Chiroptera; family Vespertilionidae; genus Murina; species Murina feae. The sequence goes on along the minus strand of PVJC01000046.1, from coordinate 76,574 downwards.
CCCCATTATATAGATGAGAAATCTGAGGCTCATCTGTAAATGGGGGGTAATGGTGACCCAGGAAGATGTGAAAGAGAAGGGATATAAGGAACAACCAGGACTGAGTCAGGATGGGAAAACCCCATCATTTTCAGGGCGAAGGGAATAAAGTTGGTGAGCAGGAGGTGGTCCTGTAGCAATCCTTTCAAGAATTCTCTAGGAGGACAATGCTTGGTGACAGCTGGATCCAAAATGGAAGGTTTGGTGCCATTTCCAAATAACTTGCCCAGGTCTGATTGGTTGTATACTAAGAAAAAATGAAAAAGCTCATGGATGTGATCAAGCAAGTTGTTGACTTTACCAAATAGAACACACCGTCCGTGTAGCCTGGTCTCTGAGATGACATCCCTATTCTACTGTGCTTTTGATACCTCACTGGGTCTATGACTGTTTCTGATTAAACAGCATGTGGCTGTTCCACCCTATTGGTAACTAACATGGTAATGTGACATTGGCACTAAAGAGGTTTTAACATGCTTCCCATTCTAGAGATGTCTTTAAAGCAGAGGTTCCCAACCTGTGGGTCGCGACCCCTTTGGCAGTCGAACGACCCTTTCACAGGGGTCGCCTAAGACCATCCTGCATATCAGATATTTACATGACGGTTCATAACAGTAGCAACATTACAGTTTTGAAGTAGCAGCGAAAATAATTTTATGGTTGGGGGGTTGGGAGGGTCACAACATGAGGAACTGTATTTAAAGGGCCGGAAGGGCCCTGACCGGTTTGGCTCAGTGGATAGAGTGTCGACCTGCGGACTGAAAGGTCCCAGGTACGATTCTGGTCAAGGGCATGTACCTTGGTTGCGGGAATATCCCCATTGGGGGGTGTGCAGGAGGCAGCTGATAGATGTTTCTTTCTCATCGATGTTTCTAACTCTCTATCCCTTTCCCTTCCTCTCTGTAAAAAAATCAATAAAATATATTTAAAAAAATAAAATAAAATAAAGGGCCAGAGGGTTGAGAACCACTGTTAAAGAAACAGAGAACTCAAATCCTGTTACAAGCCCTGTAATTGAATTTCCCGTACTTGCCTCTTAATATTACTTCAGTTGGATTCAGGAGTTCAGTCCTGGCCTGTATGGTTTACCTTCCAAGGTCTAGCTCAGCATTCGCCAACCTTTCAGACCTCACAGACCACCAGTGGTCCACTGACCACCAGTTGGCGGGCGCTGGTCTAGCTGATAGAATTCAGTCACCCCTCACCAGGTAGCCCTAAAACAATGGGCAAAATATAGCATTATTCTCTTTTGTTTTCCTAAAGAGAAATTTGTTTGAGATTTCTCTGACATCAAAGTTTTCAAGGGATCGTGCTGGAACAGAGAGACTTTGGCAGAATAAAGACGGAGACAGGGTTCCGAGAAAGGCCTGAGTGTCGCTAGTTCAATCCAACCCTGGGCCCAGCTCTAATGCCGTGCTTCTGGACCCCTTACCAGGTCTGCGGTTACATGTGTGGTGCTCTACAAACCATGTCCATGTTCAGACTAACAGATGGCTTCTGGTCCTCTACACTGTCACTCTAGTGGGCCCCACAAGCCAGGCCTTCAGGAGTGAGTGCACATTTGTAGCCAGTAGGCCTGGGTTTGTGTCCTGGCTCTGGTGGTTCTTACTGCCTAGGCAGCCTAAGGTGGGTTATAACTTAACAGTCTCCTCATCTAAAAAATGGGATTGCTCTTCCCCCCTACCTTACTTATATGGCTATTGTGAGAACCAGTTGATTTATTCATATGAAGCATGTCTTAGCAATTACCACACATGCGTTATTTTACTATGATTATGTCTACTCTAACCCAAGACTACAAAGTCCTCACACACATTATCATAGTGTAACATTCCTGCATGAAGCTTCAGTCAAGGACCAGTGGCTAGCACAGTGTCTGGCAATGTTGTCTGTTGACTGACCACTTGTCATGACCGCTCTTTCCCATAACTATTCAAAACATGGTGCCCTGGAGCCACCGAACAGTGTTAGAACAGCTAAAGCATAATTGTCGTCTCAGACCTTCTGACACTCCCCCGGTGGTATCCGAAGGCTTGCCTGCCACGCTCGAGGTTCCTATTCCTGATCCTGGCTGATAAGAAGATGCCGGAAGGTTACTTCCCCACTTTGCAGATGGGAACAGAGGAAGGTTGAGGAAGGAACCCGTCTTATAGTCTCCCAATGGAGCCAGGAGTAGAAATTTCTTCCCTTAAGTCATTCCACTGACTTTTTCAGCATCTTTGCACACGTTTTCTCCATTGGCCTGAAGAAGGGAGAAAGGGTACTTAAATACGCATTGGCTGGCAGAGATGGACATCGGCTACACTTGGAGCTGTGTGAATTTGCTTTTTCTTGACCACTTTTCCCTGACTTTTCAGGTCTGCAGCATGAAGGAATTTTCCGGGTGTCGGGATCCCAGGTGGAAGTGAATGACATCAAAAATGCCTTTGAGAGAGGTGAGAAAACAGCCTGGAAGATAAGACCAAATGTCTGCCAGCCCCCCGGACTGTTGGCTCCACTCCTTCTCCCTGAGAGGTACCCAGAGGTTGGAAAGCCAGTTTGCCTCCCCCTTCAGCCCGGCACCTGCTCTGTTGTAGACATGTCTCCCTAGATAAGCAGGGAGATGGCATCCATCTCAGCTGCCTCCTTCTCAGCCCCCTTCATCCTGCTTCCTGGGGATGACCTACTGAAACCCAAGAAGTTAACTATGGTGTCTGGGCAGTTTATGGCTTCACCCGGAACCCTTGGTGGTAGTTAATATCAAGACTAATGCGCCTGTTCATCGTAGCCCATTTATTATTCTGTGGGCTATTAAGGTAATGGGCAAGCTTTGGCAATCTCTGTCAGTGTAATGGATATATATAGTTTCAATTTGAGGTTGGTCCAATCATTAAATCTAATCACATCTGATAGGAAATTTCCATAGGGAGCTCCAGCATGATTGTCCTCTCGTAAGTAGGCATCCTCTGTTGCAGGCCAGGAGAAGTGCGAGCAGCGCAGAGAGGTTGGCCTCCCTGGCCTCGCTTTCCTCCCCCAGGAGCTAGGCTCAGCCTGGTTTCATGATTCTCAAAGAGCCATTTGCTGTGCCCCATCCCCAGCCCATAGGGACTGTCCCTGAACTAGTCTCGCACAAGCATATTGAACTCCTGTGCCGCTCCTCTGGCCCGGGGCACCAGAGCCTAAGCTGTCTTTGCTTTATCCAGTTCCTGGGTCGCCCTAGTCATAGCCACCATGCTGGACAGAGAGCTGATGGACTGGGATGAGGAACTCGCCTAGATCACCCCTCCCCCACCATCTCTGCTTCATCCTACGTGTTTTACCTCTCTCACCATCTTTGTTTTTGTGGGGGGTTGCTTATCAGGAGAGGACCCACTGGCTGGGGACCAGAATGACCATGACATGGACTCCATAGCTGGCGTCCTGAAGCTTTACTTCCGGGGGCTAGAACACCCTCTCTTCCCCAAGGACATCTTCCATGACCTGATGGCCTGCGTGAGTAAGTACCATCCTGGCCTCAGACTGGCCTCTGGGCCAGAGAATCTTGTAGCAACAGAGAAGAAATTTACACAGGGTCTTTTTTTCTCATAAGCTTTGCAGTAATATTTTCTTTTTTCAGTGAAGTTTTTCCTCCTCATCAACACTCCTCTATCCCTTGGCGGGGGATTTGGGGGGGGGGGTGGTGCGGAGGAGAATGACATTTCAGTTAGCATGCCTGGATTTTTTTCTTCCTGATTCACCTTAAATTCCTTTGCTTCTCTGGACTTTGTCTTCAGTAAAATACATTTATATTCATATACAAGACATAGTCTGTGCTTATGCTTTTCATGATACACAGGGAGAAATCATCGGTGCTGCAACTATTTCCTGAGATGGTCTGTTTTATCCCCCTGTGAGGTTCCCTGCCTCTTACTCTAAAGTGATCCATGGGAAGTTGGATTAACATCGGGTCATCCTGGAATCACATCCCATTGGATTGGTGGCTCCAGAGGCTGGAGAAATGGAGAAACCAGCCTTTTCCCCAAGATCTTCTTCCCCCAGCCCCCACCCTGAGTTTCCAGTTTGAGTCATATATGCCCTGAGCACTGTCCTCCTGTTATTCTGAGAGGAAAGGGCCTGAGCATTCAGGAGCCTCTTATTTTACTAGTGGACCCACTATTTGTGGGCGTCTGGTGGGAATGAATTCTGCGGGTAAGCAGATACATGCATTTCTCCTGTTTTCATGTCTTTTGCTAAGACTGGGCCTAGGTCAGATATCTTAAGTAGACCGGGACGGGACGACCAAGACAGTATGAGATTCCTTGGCTGCCCAACTCTCCCCTTGAGAATGCTCCTCATCCATTGCTTCTCACTTAGTTTTTACAAAAAGATACTCATAATATCCACACAGCACACAGGAAGTGGAAGCTGGCCGTGATGGAGGCCACTCGCCTGGGGCCACACCTGTAATTGTTCATGGTGAGAGTCGGGAACTTCCTAGATATCACTGTTAACCCAGGGGCAGCCATTGCTTATCTCTGGACACATTTTCTCATCTGCACTGCAAATAGCCAGAGGAAGATACGCCAGACTTGCGCAGAGGATAAGGCGGTGCATGGGTAGAGTAGGCAGGACGTGACTTTCCCCGGCTCCCTCCCTCCCCACACGCAGACCCTCCAAGGCTGGGTGTCCAGCAGTCATAGCAGGTTTACGGAGAGTTCCTTGTCTGTGGTCGTCTTAATAAGAGGGTAGATGCTTAGGGAATATCTCCAAACCCTTCTGTGCCCAAGGAGCATACACCTTAAGTCCTGCACTGGCGAGTGTTTGGAGCCCAGCATGTATCCCCCACCACACAAGCCACAGGGATGAAATGCCTTGTACAGTGCACCAGTGCTGCGTAGACTTGACCGGGCCTCTCTCTGTGTTCCACCTGCCGGAAGTGGACTCTTCTTACCATTACTCCAGGGGATCTCAGCCACGGTGGAAGTAACACATGGCTTTCTTCTTTCAGCAATGGACAACCTGCAGGAGAGAGCTCTGCACATCCGGAAAGTCCTGCTGGTTCTGCCCAAAACCACTCTGATCATCATGAGATACCTCTTTGCCTTCCTCAATCAGTGAGTAGACTTCCCAGTAAGCAGCTGGGACGTTGGCATCGGCCACTAGAAGTTTACATACGGATCTGTGTCAGTTCCTCCAGCCCAGTAATTGCTGGGCGCGTACTCTGTGCTGGGCACAGGTGTAGGCTGTAAGCATACATTGTAAAATAAGAGACAAAAGCCCTGATATCATTTAGCTCACGTTCCAGGGGAGGAGACAGATAATGACAGAAAGGTCAGTTACTAGTAAGTGCTTAGGAGAAAAATAAAGAAGTGTTAGGTGAGGGATAGAGTGCAGGGCTGAATGGGGCAGGGCTGAAAGGGAGAGCCTCCGTAGGGGGACGGTCAGGAAAGGCCTCTCTGAGGAGGTGGCACAAGCAGCAGCCTGAACAGAGTAAAGGAAGGAGCCACAGGGATGTCCAAGGCTCTCAAGCCCTGACAGTAATGGTTATAATGGTGTGGATTTGAGAAGCCATGTGATCTTTGATCATGTTATCTGATCTGTATGTGTATATTTTAAAAACCCACCAACTGCTTCGTGGAGAAATTACTGTAAGAGAGAAGGCTGTGAAGAAAAGCAGGTCGACCCTTCATAGGTTATTGTATCATCTCAGCTGGGGTGCGGGGAGGGTGGCTTAGACTGGGGAGGTGATGGAAGGTGGTGGGAGGGTCAGGTTTCGGATCTATTTTGAACGTGGCATTGACAGGACTTCCTGGTGGGTAGGGTGTAGAGTGCGAGGAACAAGAAGAATTCTACCTTTTTAGCATGAGCAACGGGGAAGTAGTGGTGCCATTCGTGGAGTTAGGGAGGGCCGGGTGTGAAGGAAGGAATCAAAGGCAGGTGCCGATGCAGGCATGTCAAGTTGAGGGCCAGTTAGGCCTCCAGCGGGAGATTGTAAGTTGGCAGCTGAACATGGGAATTTGACACTCGGGAGAAACGTGGAATCAGTGTAGCTGGAAGAGGGGTCCGAGGGGACCTTGGGCTTGGCCAGAGCATCTCATCCAAGCAGTGTGTCCTTGCCCAGGGCATAAGAGTCCCCATGTGGCAGCAAAGTCAGCAAGCGAGGACATGTGCTACTTCCCGTAGGCACTTGTCTTTTCACATTGCTTTCACTGCAGCTTCTCCTTCAACCTCCTGGACCAGAGGTTAAAAACGGGCAACCTGAGGGCCAGATAAGGCCCATAGATGTGTTTCCTTCAGTTCACTACATCTTGAAAATATTGAAACATTTAAATACCAGGAGTACCCTTAAAAACATCCAGATTTCTAGCTTCTCCTGGAAACATAATTAGATCTGGCAGTACAGGATCTGCCTCCCCACGTGGCAGCAGCTTGCTGTGGGGTAAAGACTGCTGTCTAATGAGGCAGGCACTGCCCCATTCACCAGACCCCAGCCCTTCCGAACACTCCCCAGTACCAAGGATGAATTCAGTTGCTATTTACTGTCACTCTTGCCTTATGGTCTTTTATATAGTGGAGAAAGATTTTTCTAGATCCATGAATCTATTAAAAGGAGAAAACAAAAATTAGAGCAAGGGGCTTGGGTTTCTTAGCACATATTTCTTTGTGAAAATGAAAAGTCTTCCTAGTGATTGGTCTCTACTTCAAAGGAATGCAAGTTTAGAGACCAGTTCATGCGCCTCAGCTTGCTTACAAGTGGGCCTGGCTCTGTAGGTGTCTGGGTTAGTCACCCCAGCCTGAGACTTTTCTGGGTCACCCACCCTGCCCTTTAGCCCTGTCACTGGCCCTGAAGGGTGACAGAGGGTGCTGGTCTGCAGCCTGCCTCCTCCACACGACTGTGTCTGCTCCGCTCATCAGCCAAACCCTGACTCAGCACCGCAGCTGCCTTTGAGTTCAGAACCCCCCATGACTCACACAGTCACATGCTGCCCAGTTAAGTAATTGATGCCTGTCAGGAGAAGTGGGTAGGCTCTTATGAATCCACTATTGCTGAATGTCCACAGCCCTGTGTCCATTCCTGGACTAGAATCAAGGGTCTGGTACCAAGAAGCTGTCAGAATACTATAGTTACAGAAAATATCTATGGAACCCCACCGAGGTGCCAGTCGCAGTGCTGAGTACCTGGCATTTAACCTTCGCAACAGCCCCATAAAGGAGGCATAGAATGGCCTCCATTTTCCAGTGAAGAAACTAGGGAACTAGAGAAAGTCATGGAACCGGCAAGCAAGGGAGCTAGGACTCAAAACCAGGTCTGTTTGACTCAGAAATTCTTGGGATATTTTGGTTTTTTCTTTTAAATGTAATCAAAGAAGGAAACGTGCATCATTAAAGAGTAAAAAGTCCAAGTTTCCAATACGAATCCTGATTTTCTCATTCTCCCCAAAAAGCCTGTGTTCCCAGTCATAAGGTTAAACTTTCTGAAGTTGCACATAAGCTAATGAGTTGGAATCAATTAGGAGGATTCCCTGGGATTATAGACAAACTTATAGAAATATAGCACAACTCTTAGAGGAGACAGCAGGTATATAAGTTGATGCCAAAAAAAAAGTTTTTTTAGAGAGGGAGCTTTAGCGGTATTACTTAGTTTAGGTGTTTCCTTAAAGATCAAAACCCAGTCTTGAGGTCTTATACTGGGAACAGGCTTCAGTGTCTCCAACACCATTAACACCATTAGGTACAAAATTGTGTGTATTTGTATGTGCATATATATGAATTTTCTGGGGAGCGAATTTCTAGTTTTTGTCAAATCCTTGAAGAAGCCTGTGTCCTCCCAAAATTAAGAACCGTGGCTTTAGCTGCTACACTTCGGTGTTCCTGTTGCAGATTGGAAATGAACAATCTTGGTCTATATTTTAATGGGAGTAAGAAATGGACCCGGACCTCTGACCACAGTCCATGCAGCCACCTATGACTTAAGCAGGCCTTGCCTTAGAAGGCTCAGCCTCGTTTCTCATCTCGCAGAGCTGGGCCTGGATTCTCAGGGCTAGAGTTTGTTTCCCTTTGATGATAAGACATCCCAGCCCTGGCTGGTTTGGCTCAGTGGATAGAGCATTGGCCTGTGGACTGAGGGGTCCCAGGTTCAATTCTGGTCAAGGGCACATGCCTGGGTTGCGGTCTCGATCCCCAGTGGGGGGCGTGCAAGAGGCAGTGATTCTCTCTCATCACTGATGTTTCTCTCTCTCCCTCTCTTTTCCTCTCCAAAATCAATAAAAATATATTTTAAAGGACATCTCAGAAACTTCTGGTCTCCTTCCCTGTTACCAGAATATTGTCAGATCACACTACAAGCACAGGGCCTGCCTCCTCCTGTGTACTCCATGGCACCAGGAACCAGCCAGCCTGTGATTTGCTACAACTTGTGGTACCTCATCCTCAGTTGTCCCTGCTGAGGTTACCAAGGTCATTTCCAGTCTCTCAAGTTTTTATTTGACTGAGAAGTAGACTTGGAAACATCTCCCAGCCTCTTCTGAATCTGTTCTTTTAACTCAGGAGCCAGAGAAACATTGCAAAATTAACTTTTTATGACCTCCTGTGAAGCAATCCAGCCCCTGAGTTCTAGAACCTCGCATCACTGGTCTCCCTGTTTGGCAAGGTCCTAGAAAACAGTCACTCTGAGTCATGACAGCTGCTTACATTCGCTGGACCATCTCACAGGTTCTGCAGGCATTCTCTAAAGGGGTGGGCAGTGCATCAGAATCTTCAACAGAGGAGGGAACCCTTGAGTTAGAGAGAGACCAACTAGGTAATTTGAGTCTGGATGTGGGATGCACTAGAACTCTGTCCAACTCACATGAAGTCAGCTGAGTCTCAGGCCTCGGTTCAGCATCAAAGGGTTTGGGTGTCTTCTCGGGCTCTGAGAGAATCTGGTGCTGGGGACTTTCTGCTGATGCCCCGAAGGAGGCAGAGCTCCTTAACAGAGCTCACTGGTTTGCAGTCGGGGGGGAGCATATGCAGAGCTGGCCCAGCCTTCAGTGCCTGGACCAATAGAGGCCAGTGGGAGCCAATCAGGTGCGGTGGCTCATTGAAGGGCTTGGGTCCTTGGCCAAGGTTGGAGGTGTGGCTGGAGCAGCTGCTGGCTGGAAAGAGGGAGTTCCCAGAATAAATAAATATCTGATAATGAAGTCAGATGGCATCCAGAGGAAGCCTGAGCAGGAGCTGAACAGCGTGCTGACCTTTTCCGGAACAAATCCTGAATGTAATAATAGAGGAGGATGTTATGAAAATGAAAAACAATTGCATTAGCTGTTCCAGAAAGAACTCCACTGGCTTGATGGAATATAAAAGCTAATCGGTTGGCTTTTAAACAAAATAAGCCTAGATCTTAGAATGGACTATCCCTAACAATTGGATTATTTTCTGTTGAAGTAGATACACAATGCCTGTGTCTTCTAACCCTGTTATGACCGGGGCAGCCTGAGGGACTTTGTCTGCCCTGTCAGCTTAGAGGGTCTGTTGTAGCTGCATCTAACTATGCAGGGTGGACTTGGTGGATAAGGTCTGGGCTGGGATGGTGAGTAGGATTTGATTGGGGAGCTGGAGAGAGATGGGGTGACACCTGCAAGGAGGTACTTCTGCTTTGCCTTTCCTTGACTCCTGAATGACCATCGTGGTGGTCATTCCCAACCCCTCCTCCCCTACCCTCTTGCCAACTTTTGAGAAGGGCTCTGATGCCCAGGAAAGCAGGTGGCAATTTGCGGAACTGTTCTTGCTCTTGGCTGTGCCCTGTGATTGTGTTTTCTGGGCATTCATGCGCATGCTTTCCAGCTTGCACCCTTTCCCTTCTCCTCCAGTTTGTCACAGTTCAGTGAGGAGAACATGATGGACCCCTACAACCTCGCCATCTGCTTTGGACCCTCGCTGATGTCAGTGCCTGAGGGCCACGACCAGGTGTCCTGCCAAGCCCACGTGAACGAGCTGATCAAAACCATCATCATCCAGCATGAGAACATCTTCCCAAACCCCAGGGAGCTGGAGGGCCCTGTCTACAGCCGAGGAGGAAGCATGGAGGATTACTGGTAGGAGGCCAGGGCTGCAGGAGGGGAGGGCATCACCCGCACACACTGGCCTGGGAGCCAGATGGCCAAACAAGACCAAAGGGAAATACCCAGACCCACTCAGCCTCCCACTCCCAGGCTCTTCAGGCTGCCAAGGTCTTGGGTTGGTGCAGACAGTCCCTCACCTTGACCCGACCTTCGGAGGAAGTGCCATTTCACGCCACCTTTCTTCCTTATGAGTTCTGAGTGCTGAGGGACTATTCTGAAAGATAATGACAATAATAATAGTAATAGTAATACTCGCTAGGAAAGGGAATTGTCTGCAGTCGTTCACCAGTCCCCAGCATCTCTCAGGGTTCTGCTTTGCTGTGCCTGGTGCCCAAAACAGTCCCGGTTCCCGGGGAATTTCATATTGGGAAGGGCTTAGATACGGGGCATAATGTGCTGCCTGGGCGTTTGTAAGATGACCATTTAGGGTGATTTCAGAAATTCATGAAGGGAGTGAGGGATAAGCTCCATTTTCAGCAGGTTGGCAGTTTCACCGTGAAGTGGGATTAAATTCTGTGGGGCGAGGTTTTTCATGACCTGACCTGGGAGCAGAAATATGACAGGATCCCAAGGCACATAGACCCTCCCGCTGGACAAATACTGAGTTACTAGTTCCATTTTAGAGATAAAGTCACTGCAATGCAGAGGGCCAGGGACTATCTCTCAGGCCACCCCAGGGTGGGGATTCCACCCTGATCTCTCGTCCTCTAGTGCAGGACACTGCCCAGTACCCCCAGGAAACCACTTACTATGTCAGTTTTCCGCTAAACACAGACAACTGCCTCTCTCTCTTTTACTCCCTAGCATCCCTTATCTTCTCCTCCTCCCCCTTCTCCCTTCCCCTAAAAATGTTTCAGCCCAGGCTGAAAGCATAAGCCAGCCCAAACCAGATTCCATCTGAATTCAGCATCTGGAACCAATTCAGCCAGCCCCATTGCTGTGGACTGAGGTAGGGAGAATAAGGGAGGTTGTTTACTTAATTAGAGGCCGACTGGTCCACACTTGTCCCTGATCTCCACAGAAGGAGCCTCCTGCTCAGGGAATGAAGAAAGGGACATCCATGTGTCGTGAACATGAAAATATCACTGACATCCGGGCTCGGTCTTCTCCACTGTCCTGCAGACCCCAGTACCTGGGTCCGGGCTGGGGAAACCTCGGCTAGCCGGCTCAGAGAGAAAGCTTGTTGTCACTGACAGCTGGTTGGTGGGACGGGAGGGTTGTTCAGCTCTCAGCCTCCTGGGAGGGTCAGTTTCCCCCTTGCCGAGTGTTGGGAAACTGTGGAATAATGTTCCCAATTCCTCTTTACCTTCCTTCTAAAGTCTGCCCTCAGTTCTCCAATATGAAGTCGCTGCAGTCTGGGTTTATCCCAGGACACGGCCCTCACAGCCTCCTCCCCGGTGGTCCCAGCCCAGAGGAACAGACGGAACTCCGGCAGGGGGTGGGAGTGGGGGCTCCAGGGGCACAACGGGAGGGCACCTTCCTCCAGTTCCCTCCAAGGTGTTCCCCTCACTCCCATGTTGTTTGTCATACACCCAACGTTTATTGGCAGCCTCTGGAAAAACCACAGGGAATGTTATACCATAGACTGGGTGGGAGGGACCGGGGGCCCCGGAGGATCAAGAGTAAATGACCTTGGGGTTAAAGGGACCATCTCAGCCCTGGATTCACACTCACTCAGAAGGCTCGCAACCTTTCCTTTCCTTTGGGGGGAGAGAGGTGCTGGTGCCGTGAGCTAAGGCCATGAAGGAGGTGGGGGAGGGGTGGCAGTAGCGTGCTAGGGTCCAAGGATTCTGCAAAGTGGCCAGGAGACCAGATAGCCAGGAAGCGTGAGCTCAGGCCACTTGGTTTCCCCGTGACCGTGGAGAGGAGAGGCATTCACCGCATTTACCCCCTGAGACTGGAACTGGTTTTGCCAGGACTATTGCCGGGTGGCATGCTAGCTTCTGAGACCACAGGGTTGGGCCTGGGGTGTTGCTGGGGTGTGGGCGTACAGTGAGAAAAACGGGGTTTTAGGACAAGAAGGAACCTTAGAAAACATCATCTTGCCTTTACCTTAGAGCAGTGGATTTCAAAGTGGGGTCCCCGGACCAGCAGCACCTGCGGCTGGTTATAAATGCAAACGACCTAATGAATCGGAAACTCTGGGGCCGAAGCAGTCTGATTTTAAGAAGCCACCCTACCCTCTCTGAAGTTTGCAAAGTGCCCCATAGTGGATGGCCACATAGATGAGCTTGGAACCCTGCAGAAAAGTGAACCTTGGTCCTGTGCATCCAAGGGTTTCCAGAATGTCACCAAACTCATCAGAGGGTTTTTAGGCCCAGAAAACTGAGAACTAGTGCCCAGATTTTTTGACAAAGCGGAATTCCCATTCATGTGCCCCAGAATGTTCTGTGGAGCCTGGAGAACCTCCTTGGAACTGACTGACTCCTAATGAGGTTCATTCTGAACTGGTCTCCTGGTCTTTGAGGACCTTTCTAGGAATGCAGGACCCATCCCATGAGAAGGGAGAGGTGTGAGCTCAAAGGTAGACCTGAGGCCAGGCGGTGGGGTTGAGAGGGTGGTGGTTCTCATAGAACTACCCGGAAAGGCTCACTCATCACTACCACATGCCAGAGAAAGAGCCTTCGGACAGGAACGGGGTTTCCAGCTTCCTAAGCACTCTGAAGCCCACGAGCCAGGCAATCAGGCAGCAAAACGACGTTCCTGGTCACTTCCCTGGCCATTCTCGATCCTCAACCCCGGATGATTCTAGACGGGATGAATTTCGTCAAGAACTTGACCTGGCTGTCTCTTGTGCTCTTGCAGAGTTCAGCCCGCAGCAGACTCCTCTTCCCATCCATTTCTATGATTCCCCTCTCACTTTCTTGCCAGTACTTGGAGCTAAACTGCAAGGCATCCTAGAGACATCAAGCAGATTGAGAAAGAAGGAAAGGAAATCCTGCTTGTCAATCACTGAATCCTCATGTGACTCTGTGAGCTATACTGACCATTCATAGATTAGGTTACTGAAGCTGGAAGAGACCAGTAACTTGCCCAGGGCCACACAGCTTCCAAGTGTCAGAGTGGATTTTTGGATCTGGTTGTATCTGATACTAAAGCCTAGTGTTTTTCTTCCAACGTGCTCCCTCCAGGAACTAATTCACCTAGAGAAACAGCCCTCAAGGACTTGGGTTGTTTCATAGTTTTTAAAAAATTTATAATTGAAAAGGGGTTCGCTTGGTGTCAAGATACTCTAAGCTGTCTGCAGTGGTTTTTGTGGCGGGGGCTTCTCCGTCATTATCGGCGTCTATCGGTAGTGTGCAGTCAGGATAGAGAGAGCATGAGGTAGACTCCATGCCTGAGCCCTGAGGACACTGTGTGAGAGGAAGACAAGAATTCTGTGAGGCAGCTGAGCCTGGTTCCTCGCGCTTCTGTTGCAGTGACAGCCCTCACGGAGAGACAGCCTCGGTTGAAGACTCCACCCAGGATGTGAGCACGGAGCACCACACGAGTGATGACGGTATGAGGTCCTGCTTGGGGTCTGTGGGGCTCCCCGGGTGAGGCCATCCTGTGCTCCCAGTGAGCCTTCCACCAGCAGTCCCCTGCACACAGGCAGCAAGTCCTTGCCCCCCTTCCCTGTCTTAAAGAGGCAGCCCACCTTCTCAGACAGAGAGGTCTCTGTGTCAGACCAGAGGTGAAGACTAGACGTTTCATCGCCCCTTGAACTCTTGCCCCAACACCCTGCCCTCGCCCACCTCACAGCTCCTTGTCTCTCCAGCATGTCAGTTCCTGTCCCAGCCCAGACTCCTGCCAGGGAGCTAGAGACCACAGTGAAGAGCTCATTTGAAAAGCAGTAAGCCAGGGGAATACAGAAGCTGGGTGCCAAGACTCCAGCAGAAGCCAGAGGGGAGTGGGAGTGAGGACTCAGAAAGCACACGCTCTCATGTCTGCTCATGGGAAAGGCTGACCCTTTCCAGAGAGAGTGCAGACCTGTAAGCGCTGCGGCCTGGGGGTGTGCATCAGGATGTGGACACAGCTGCCATCCACGGACCCCTCGGCAGTGCCCATGATTACCAGGGACTGTCCAGCCAGCACCTTCCCTCTCCTTCCAGCAATTTCGTGCCCCATTTCTGGATCTCTGGGGCTCTGGAAGGCTCAGCAGCTGACAAAGGGCCTTAGAATTTTCTGGGCATAAGAACAAAATGGCACAGTCTATGGGGCTTTCCCTGTTCCCGCCTTGTAGTGAATTCTGCAATCCTCAGCCAGCTTTAAAGGAGAAAACATTAGGGCTGTTGTGCAGGCCTGATGTCAGATGGATCGGTATGATGACGTGCCACGTGGGAGGAAAGTGGGTGAACGAGGGAAATAGGTATTTGGTCGGAGCCTCTCGTGGGCCCACCAATGCTAGAGGCTTTATATGTCTTATGACCTAGTCTCTGGTGAAATAGATAGCACTGCTGTTTTTTGAGAAAACTGAGGTTAAGAGGTCAAGTGCCATGCCCAAGGCCGTGCAGAACTGAGAGTGGGGTGTGTGGCAGGCCTCCTCTGCTTCTGCCTCCTGTCGTGAAGTCTCAGCCCTTTGGCCTTTAGGTTCACTTAGATTCTCAAATTCCCAGACAGGGCTGATTGAGTCTCTTTCATTTACTCAGAATAGCACACTTCAAACCCTTTCTTTGAAAGTAGACATATAAATAAATGTGTAGTATAATGTGTAGAATAATGGCTAACACATGCGTAGCACTTACTATGGACAAAGCACTTTTACGAATTGTTAAACAAACTCATAGATACAGATGACAGAATGGTGGTTCCCGGGGTGGGGGGGGCGGTAAGGGGTTGGGGGAGGATGAAGAGGGTAAAAGTGGTCAAATATATAGTGACAAAAGGAGACTAGTCTTCCAGCTGTAAGCACAAAATAGAGGGTACAGATGTCATGTTATAAAGTTGTACCCCAATAAATTCATTTTTGTTTGGCGTTTTTTTTGTGTGTGTTTTTTTAGTATATTTTTATTGATTTTAGAGAGGAAAGGAGAGGGGGAGAGAGATAGAAACGTCAATGATGAGAGAGAATCATTGATTGGCTGCCTCCTGCAAGCTCCCTACTGGGGATCGAGCCCGTAACCCAAGCATGTGCCCCTGACCAGAATCTAACCTTCCAGTCCACAGTCCAATGCTCTATGCACTGAGCCAAACCAGTTAAGGCAATAAATTCATTTTTTTAAAAATTATTAACTCCTCAGGACAATGAAAAAAACAACAACACTATTATTATCCCCATTTTATAGACAAGATGGAGGCTCACACAAAAGTAAAACTGCATTGCATTTGTAAACCCCTTTTATTTTTTCCAATCACATTTATGCACATTTTCCCATATATTGTCCACAAAATGTATTTCCATATTTTGTTCCTTAGAAAGTTGATTGGGCAAGTTACTTTCTCTTTATTGAAACTAAAAACCCATGTTCTATGGGGGAGAATGGATAGTATAAGTAAATTATTTAAAATACAATATGATAAATGTCCTGTGGTTCATGGAATCTAGATACATAAAAGCCTAAGTGACCTGTCTACCATTCAACTGGTAGCTATGATGCACACTGACCCCCAGGGGGCAGACACTCAATGCACAGGCCTGGAAACATGGAACAGACTGATGAATCTCCAAGGGAAGGCGGGTGAAGGGGGAGAGGTTAACCAAAGATCTTATATGCACACTAGAAGCCTGGTGGGGTCCCTCGGCCTGGCCTGTGGGAATCGGGCCGAATCCGTGCACTGGGGCCTCTGACATCCCCCGAGGGTCTCTAATTATTTCATAATCAGAAAAGAAGTGATGCTTCCAAATACAGTATGGCAACTTCAGTGATAGGGGTTGGCCAGAGAAGTTACTATAGGAAGCAGGTGATATTCGAACTGTGACTTCATGTGTTTCATCAGTCGGATGAGAGAGACAAGGATTCCTGGTGGAGGGAACAGCATGAACAGAGGCAAGGAAGGGTATACAGGTGCTTTCAGGATGGTGGCACAGTCTACACAGGAATTACCGGCTTTAAGCATTACCCATGGCTTACTTTTCTCATAAGGTTATCTTCCCACCCTGTAAGTTCAGCTCATTGGGCTTTTCCGCTCAGTTTCCTGAGTCTGTGAGTCCCAACAACATGTGTTTCCTTCCTTTCCACTCCTCTCAGAGTGTGAGCCCATTGAGGCCATTGCCAAGTTTGACTACGTGGGCCGGACAGCCCGAGAGCTGTCCTTCAAGAAGGGGGCATCCCTGCTGCTTTACCAGCGGGCTTCTGACGACTGGTGGGAAGGCCGGCACAATGGCATCGACGGACTCATCCCCCATCAGTACATCGTGGTTCAAGACACGTACGTTGGGCCCCTGCATCTTTAGGGCTCCCTGGCTGCACTGTGAGAGGAAAACCATTTCTGGAGCCATCGAGGGATGAGGGAGACCAACCCCCAGGCTCCGTGGAGAATTATTTTTGATTCTTGCCACACTCTTTCCCCCTGGAAACCCCTCCTCCACCGCCAGTCAGCGCTCATTCCCACTTACACCTGATGAGTGACAATGAGGGGTTATTATTTGACCATATTTCTTTCTGGAAAGATCAGGTTGGGGAAACATCTTTATTTCTCTTTCTTGCTCTCTTTTTTTTTTTAAACAACTATGCCCACCCCAACCTGTTGGGCCCCTGCTGGCGTTTTTCCACTGAAATGAAAATGATGAGTTCCTTTTCTAGGAGAAAGCCAGCTTCAGCGGCCCTTGTGGAAGTGACCCTGTCCTTTTAACCCAGATGAGGTAGACATGACGAAAGCTGGGAAAGGAGGCGAGAAGATGTCAGGGAGCAAAGGGAGCGGCTCCCTAGATGGGCTGCTGGGTGGTTCCCACGCTTTGAAGCAGTGTCTCCTGGCAGGAAGGGTTTTCCTGTGCCCAGCCAGCGCCCCCCCCCCCCCCCCCCCCCCCCCCCCCGCTCCTCTGCCCTGCTTCCTCCCCTTGGATGTGATGCTGTCAGTGTGTTTAGTCCTTCCCTCGATATTATTTTTTAAAGGTTGATATCCTGAACGAGTTTGCACCCTCCCAGCCTCTCCCCAGCTCGTTCTGCGAGGAAATCCTTCCTCTGTTGATAACATCGAAAACCTGGTGGCCATCTGTGCGTGGACAGGACCCTCCCAAACTTAGCGTTATGGCTTCCCTGCAGGACTGAGAGAAGACAAATTGTGGGGGAGAAGGGGCTTTCCTTGTCATCAGTAGCCAGAGGGGCCAGAGAGCAGTGGAGAGACCCAGGACCAGTTGGGACGCTCTAAGCGGGGCTGGATGTGCTACGACAGAGAGTGGTGGGGTCCTGCCTCAACGCCAGCAGCTCCAGAGCCACGCAGAGCGGACTGTCCTTACCCGGCAGAGCTCCGGACCTCAGCAGATAGATCGCAACCGGGAATGGCCACCTCCTCCTCCAGGAGGGGCCCCGGCCCAGCTGCCCCAGGACAGCAGCATGGGGTAGAAGGCAATGCCTCGAATCCAGGTGTCCCCTAGCCCAGCTTTCCAGAGGAGCTCAGGATCCTGCAGAGCTCAGCGGGATTATTTATTTTTATTTAAACGATCCTCCCAAGGCCCTCAGGTGTCTTGGCCTCTGCCCGCAGACCTGGCCCAGCCTCAGAGCCGTCTCGGGGTCGCGTGTGTTGGGGGGCCATCTTGCCGATTTAACACTGTTTTTTGTGTTGTTTTCCCTGCCTGCCGATCCCTTCTCCCCCAGCGAGGACGGTGTCGTGGAGAGGTCCAGCCCCAAGTCTGAGATTGAGGTCATTTCTGAGCCACCTGAAGAAAAGGTGACAGCCAGAGCGGGGGCCAGCTGTCCCAGTGGGGGTCATGTAGCCGATATTTATCTTGCAAACATCAACAAGTAAGCGCTGCTTTTCATTTTCTGCTCCTCTGACTGACTCTGCCACCCACCCCCAGCCTCACCCTCTCGCCTGAGCCTCTACCCATGCTGCAGGGGCCCCGCAGTTTGCATGTGCTCCTCGCGGCTGCAGTGCGGACGGACGAGAGCCTCGCACAGGGCCCGGCCTCTGCTGGCTGCTGTCCTGCCTGGGAGGGTGCACCCTCTGTCCCGCTTCAGCCCAGACCTCCCTGGTCGTCTGACTGCTCAGCGCTGGCAAAGCTTTGGTTCCTTTAAGCAACTTGGTTTTACACTGTTCTCGGAGGTGCCTTCTCTTTTCCAATTCTTACTCAAATAATAGTCTGTGATGTCCTTCTTGGCCTTGTCTGTGCACATATCTGAAGCCTGTGTCTTCTAGGCTCGTGTGAGCCCAGCGGCTTAGTCAGATGGCCCGTGTCTGTCCCCCACACACATACACCCCATCCTGCACGCGCCTCTGCCAAGGAAAGGAGACCACTGTGCCCCCAGGAGAGCTTTGAGCTCTTCATTCCTCGTCTAACTCCTACCTCCTTTCAGCCCTTTTACACAGTGGAGAGACCTTTCCATTCCCCTACTGCTTTCGCCCTGTGTGTTATCCTCTCCTCTCAGTCCCTTTGCAGATTCCCACTCCTGCCCAGCAGGCTCTTACCTCTGCCCCAGCTTTCACTGTGGCTGTTAGCAACATCCTGGGGGTTTAACTCCACCCACGCCTGACCTGGCTGCCTAGAGGGATCCCACGCCTGCGTGCTGCTGCCTCCCCTCGAGACATTCAGGTTATTGGAGAACTAATCTCATCTCAAGGGGCCAGACACCAAGTCCCAAAGCCTACAGACCTCTTTCCGCCAGACCCTGAAACTTGGCCCCATGCCAGCAGGATGACAAGCCCCAGGGCGCTCCCGATGAATCTGGATTGGAGATGATGCGCAGTTTTTATTCCCCTGGCTTTGGAGGAATGAAATGATTTGCACACTGACAACCTGTTACCCGTAGCCTCTGGACACTGAAACTGGAAGGAGAATAAAAGATGCTTGTTGTTTTTAAACCGCACCAGGTCGCCCAGATCTCGTGGCTTTTTTCCAACCAGATGGTAGCAGGGGGCGTGGTTGGGACACGTGGCTCTTCTCCATCTCCTTGGCCCTCCAGTTAGTAAGTAGCTTATTCAGCTCACTTAGCGCAGTCATAATCAAAGTCAGACCAGTAAAAACGATTGAGGATTTTATTTCTTTCCCTCCAGCGTAGTGTCCTGCTGGGAGGGAGAGCTAGTAAAAAGTAATTATGGGCTAATCACATTTTTTCCCTTATTTACAAGTCTACGTTAATTATAAATCTATAATCATAAGGTCATAAGCCTGTTATTAGCCCAGAAACCAAGGCAGGGTTGGTGGAAGGAAAGTTAAATAATTAGTTAGGTACATCTTTTTAAACTGTTAGATATATTTGATGCCATTTGTATGAAGGAATTGTATGGAGTCATAGCTGAAATAGACAAGGGATGGACATCTGGTAGAAGGCGTTCCCTTCAGCTCCTTGCTTGGTGGAATCAGGATGGGGTGTTTGCAGGACATAGTCTGCTTGGGCACCGGCCCCCAAGCCTGTCATGCCCTTAGGAGTGACTCTGCCTTCAACCCCTGCCCCCGCTCCTACTCCACGCACCCCTCCTCAAGCCCCTCATTGTCCTGAATGCCCCTGATTCTCTCTCACCCGGGCACACCTGGTCACCTCCTCCTGTCCCTTCAAGACAGTTCGAAGATTGGCCTCTTTGGAGGAGCCTTTCTGACACCCCTAGTTCCTCAGGGCTCAGTTAGCTGCCTTTATTCTCTGTTCCTAAAGTAGTTTGAGTGTCTTTTGGGACTTGATGCGCACTCACATCCACCATCGGACTGAGCTCTTTGCAACCAGGAACTGTCTTCCCCTCTACATCCCTGGGGCCTGGCCGGGACCTGGCACACACCAGCCTCTCCACACATCTTCTCAGCAGCTTTCGCCTCGTGAGTCAGCCACCCGAGTGGAAAAGGAAGTCAGCAGTTACTGGGGTGTGGCGTTGAATTTAATGGCACACATTGATTGAGCACCTACTTGGTGCCAAGTGCCGATTCTGCTTAGTCGAAGGAGTAAGGTAGTCCCGGCCTCAGAACTCAGTCTGCCGAGTCATTACCATACAGACGGGTAACTAAAGCAGTGCTGCGGATGCTCTGAAGGAGCAGAGGAGGACATGGTCGGTTCTGCCTTCCGCTGGATTTGGGGTGCCAGGGAAGACTTGGCAGAGACCGTTATTTGAGCTGGGCTCCATAAGACACTGAGGACATCCTTTTTCCACTTGAGAATGGCTGGCTCTCACCGCTGAACTGCTGAGCAGGCAGCTTCATGGAATAGCTGTTTTGTGCCAGGTCCTGCACCAGGCCCTGTGGATATACAATGAGGAAGACCTAACCAGTTAAGAGAACCAGGGCTGACTTAGAATGCCGGCCCTGCCTCGCAGACTAGGTCTACCCCTACCTTCTTCCATCCTCAGTTCTCACCCCCTCAGCTCTCACCTCAGTCCATCACCCTTCATAGATTTCAGATCAAAGCTGCTCAGCTGCCATCCCAAACCAGAAGTCCTGCTGCTTCTTAGATTAGCTCCTTTGGAACCTAATTCCAAAAGAAAACGGAATTGTTCGGCAGTAGGCAACACCCATGTAAGCAGGACTCTGCCAGACCATTTCGGAGGAGAGCCTCAGAGGTCTGAACCCAGCGGACACAGCCAGGGTCAGCCCAGTGCTGGGCGACTCGGGGTCACATCGACGTGTTTCCACCCTAAGAACGTGCACAAGCTTGGCCCTAACTCTGCAACATTGCAGCCTTTTGAAAAATATTCTGCTCCATGTCTGCAAAAATGAGTAGCAACAGCCTCTTGCCAAAGCCCAAAATGATTGCAGCCTTGTAGTTGGAGAAGAAAGAGGCTAAAATTGGAAAAGTCAAGTCTCCTCTTACCAGCAGTTCCCCGCCTCCTTGGTGACGGGGAAACTTGTTCGCTCCCTGGGGCCTGGTTTCTATTCACGGCAGGTAATAGAGGGGCCTTTCCAAGCATCTCTCTCCCGTTAGAAACTTTCACTTAATCAGACATTTTTCCTGACAGCAGTACCTTCCACCTTGAGAACTCAAAGCCCACGGCCACCAAGTAAGTACCCGCTTCTCTGTCCAGTTGGGGTGGCAGGGGGACCAAGACGTGGAGAAAGCACGGAGAAAGCCTCTCTGTGTCCCTCTCCTTCCGGAAGTCCCTGGGTGCCAGCATCTGTCCCTCTCACCTGTCTTACTTCCTTGGAGCCAGGGCTCCCTAGTCACACTGCCCTCTCTCTTTGTGATTGAAGGCAAAGGAAGCGGCCAGAATCGGGGAGCATCCGGAAAACCTTTCGGAGTGACAGCCACGGGCTGAGTGGTTCTCTGACTGACTCTGCCTCCTCGGGGGTGGGGGCTGGCTGCCGCCCATCTTCCCAGCCCATCATGAGCCAGAGTCTCCCCAAGGAAGGGCCAGATAAGTGTTCCATCAGTGGGCACGGGAGCCTCAACTCCATCAGCCGCCACTCATCCCTGAAGAATCGGCTGGACAGTCCGCAGATCCGGAAGACAGTGACAGCCGGGAGGTCAAAAAGCTTCAATAACCATCGGCCTATGGATCCTGAGGTCATTGCCCAGGTAACGGGGGCTCCTGGAGGAGCAGCCAGCACGAGTCTACACTTGTCCCTGCTGCTTAGTGCGCCCATGTTACTTGTGACAGGACTGGAACCAGATAGTGCTTTGTACATCATATCCCAAGAGCAGGGACTAGTGGACATCTGGGCCTGAGAAGACAGCTTTCCAAGAAATTTGGTTCCCTCTCCCCGCAAGAACTTAAAGACGGAATGAAAGAATGCAGGCTTCTTGGTCATGCATGGGCCACCTACAAGGCTGTTGTCGTTTTAAAGGCAGTAGTTACACATACAGTATTTTGATAGAGTCCATTCAGCCCAAGTGTTGAGGCTCAGATGTCATTCTGGCCGATCTATATTATTGTTGACACTATTACAGGTGTCCCCCATTTCCCTTCCTCTCGCCCTCCATCCAACTGCAGCCCCACCCAGGCCTTCCCCACACTGTCTGCCCATGGGCTATGCATACATGTTCTTTGGTTAATCTCTTCCCCGTCACGAGCACTCCCTTCCCCCCGAGAACTGTCAGTCTGTTCCATGTATCCATGTCTCTGGATGTATTTTGATCGTCAGTTTATTTTTATTTCACTCTGCCTATCATTCCATCTCCTAAGGCTAATATCTGGTCCCTAGCGGTAGAGAGATGGTCAGTCAACAATCTGCCTCTGGTCTTGGAGGCCCCAAAACACTCCGCCATGGGGAGCTCAGCCAGAAGGGTTTCCAGCCCACATCTCCAGATGCAATGGAGATGAGCTCCATGGTGACTGGGGTCTTCTTTCCCTGTTTACACTACACTGACAAGCCTTTGTTTTCCATGAACTATTAGAGATCCATCCCCACCTCTAAAAATCCGACCACCAGGCCCACTCCAAGCAGCTCACTCAGACGTCTCTCCCAACTCTATAATTTTCATTAGACCAGGTAGGAACTGAGGGCTCATGGTTGCCCTCTCCTGTCTCAACCGAGTTGAGATTCTCCTCACCCCCTCTTTCAGGGGGCAGGAGCGGCTGGGCGTGGTCTCTCTTGGCTTAATTGCGGATCTCTGCTCAGGGAAGGTGTACCTGGTAAGCTTGGTATCAAGCTCCGGGCCGAAATGTCTTGCTTTGCTGGCCTTCTATTTCTGTGCCTCTACTTAAGCTCTTGGCTGCAGTCTGCCTTGCACCGTGGGGACCCTCCCAGCTCCCTCTTTGACCAGGACAAGAGGAAGTCAGAATAATGGCGGGGACAGGCTCTAGCTACAGAATGGGACTGTGGAGAGCAATAGAGTTCTTCCTGAGCGTGTCTAAGGTCTGAGAACATCATAGTGAAGCATGAAATTGAGTCTCTGTCAACAGAACACACGGGTCATCCCGTGGGACAGACACCTTAACCAGGGGCCTTTGCTTGGCACATGCAGCCTTTCAACAGGAGCCTAATTCCAAGGGAAGAGCCCTGTGATGGTTTGGGAGTGCCAGACACACAAGTGTGAGGAGGAGGGAGGGAGCTGGGAGGCAGCTGGCTGCATACAAAGGATCTTTGGCTCTGCCTTGAGCCCCTGAGCTGAGTGCTCCACTGTGACCTGCTGAAGGTGATTCACCTGTGGGCTCTGGCTCCCCTCCTGGTAACTCTGCTGCCTCTCCTGGTGATGGGTAGGAGGAAATGGCTTCATCCAGGTTGACGGGGGTGGGGGGCGGGGAAGATGCTCTGATGAATCTTTAGGGCCAGGGATCTTGGCCCTTTCCTCAGCCCTTGAGGAGGAAGAATTAACCTTCTCAACCTTCGGCCTTGGAGTCCAAGAGAACAAAGGTCATATACTTCATCTCTACCAC
Source organism: Murina feae (assembly GCA_004026665.1). NCBI lineage: Eukaryota > Metazoa > Chordata > Mammalia > Chiroptera > Vespertilionidae > Murina > Murina feae. The sequence continues at coordinate 53,106 of PVJC01000046.1, read as the reverse complement.
TTAAAAAAAAAAATGTTTACTATGAACAATTTCAAGCATATACAGAGGTAGAGAGTTGTATAATGAATCCCATGTACTCATAACCAAACTCCTGTCCACTCCCTTAGTTCATCCACCTTTTCTCTCCCCACTGGATTCTATAAATCCTTCATCTATAAATATTTCAATGTGTATCTCTAAAATCCAAGGACTCTATTCTAAAAACATCTCAACCACTCTTTCCAAAGGAAAAAGAATCTCATGATAATGCAAATCCTTTTGCTCCCTCCCCCCCACATTCTGAACATTCATATGTTCAAGGGTTCGGGCCAAGTAAAATAATCTGGACATCTCATTGTAGTTGGTTTCTCCATGATTTGGCCTCTGGTGTTGAAATAGGATCCTTCGGAACTTGTCCCTCCATTTGCCTCACCTCCTTTTTCCTGTTTTGCAGGATATTGAGGCAACTATGAACTCTGCCCTGAACGAGCTTCGGGAACTGGAGCGGCAGAGCAGCGTCAAGCACACCCCTGACGTGGTTCTGGACACCCTGGAGCCCCTCAAAACCTCCCCAGTGGTGGCCCCCACGTCCGAGCCCTCCAGCCCCCTGCACACCCAGCTCCTCAAGGACCCCGAGCCCGCCTTCCAGCGCAGTGCTAGCACCGCTGGGGACATCGCCTGCGCCTTCCGGCCTGTCAAGTCCGTCAAGATGGCTGCCCCGGTCAAGCCTCCTGCCACACGGCCTAAGCCCACTGTCTTCCCCAAAACAAATGCCACTAGCCCTGGTGTCAACTCCTCAGCTTCCCCACAGTCCACTGACAAGTCTTGTACTGTCTGAGGGATCTAATTTAATTGTTCTAGACAAGGGGACTGCAGGGACTGTTATTAAACTCTTCCTATTTAACTAGCTTGGGGACTTCAGTTGAAAATTAGATTTCAGTTCTTAGGAATTAGCCTTCCCATCACCCAAAATCTTGAGAATGAAGCCCTCATTATCACCCCACCTGGCCCTTCCCACTGCCCTCTGCTTCCCCCAGTCGTAAGTCAGCCAGCTGCAGTACATGCTGTCCTTAGGTTAGCCAGCGGTAGATTTTTCCATTATCAGGTCACTGTGAAATCTGGCCAGGCAAGTCATGAGGACATGGGCTCCAGTCTCGGTCCCCTCACACGGGGGGTGCCTAACCAGATGGTCAGCTGCGGACATCCCGCTCTCAGTGACATCTTGTTTTGGGTACTGGTTATAGAGAATCATATAGTCCATGTAGTCCATTCTTCGTTTTACACACACACACACACACACACACACACACACACTTTTCTAGTCTCTGGCATGTGTAGCTTCCGGTCCTAGACCAGTCTCTGTACTAGTAAGTTATTGTGGCAGTTCACACAGGAGCCACCAGGGGTCTCTGTTTCCGTTACAAATCTGTCTGGGGCCGGAGAATCTAGACTTTGATATTCTGTCATATGAAATGTAGCAGGATGGGACTCGATCCTGTAATCTGTTTAGGGATGGGAGACTCTCTCTGTCTTCTTTCTACTGGTGTGAACTGGTCTTTGGTATTTGCTTTTGTTCCTTCTCCATCTAGAACTACAACTCAGTCTTACTATGGAACTCACGTTTTCCTGAATGTACAGACCTTTCTTGCTTTCCTGTCTTTGTCTCTGATGGACCATTTTCCAGTTAAGACATTTTCCTGTATAAAAAGGTTTTATACTGGTTCCTTTTAGGGTCCAGAGCCCTATAAGAGAGTCTTATTGCGTTTATGGCAGGTTTGGAAAAGGTAAGAAATGGGTCCTTTTTTCTCCCGCTGATCTGGGCACTTAAGACATAGAATTCATTCCTCTATTTAAAAATAAAATTCTGCTTTGCTAGCCCCAAAATTGTTCCCAAATGAAAACATCTTCAAAGCTCAGCCCCTAGTTTGATTATTCTATAAGGTCTCTTCGGGGGCCAGTGGGCTTGGGAGAGCCCAGGTACGTTAAAGGGAGACATTTCTCCTTAAAACATATTTTATTTTACCCAAACAAGACAACCAAGAGAACTGTGCTCCCCTTCTCTCCCCCCCGCCCAGGGCGAGGGGGCATTAACATCTTTCCAAAGGCCCGAATCTAAGAAAATTAAAAATTGGATGCTGAATATTTTGGCCTTTCTTTGGACTTTTTTTCTGGTTCTCCTCCAAAAAGCAAAAATGATGCTCTTATCTGCTTTAAGCAAGTCTCCAAACCTGGTGCCTATGGTCCCAGTACCCCTGGCATCCTGGAGTCCCAGGACCAGAGCTGGGGACAGCCAGTCATACCCCAGGCTTGTGCGTCTCAGATACCTACTCGAGTTAGAGCCGAAACTCATTCCTCTCGTCTGTCCTGGTTTTAAAGCTGCAACTTTTAGCCTTATTAGTTCCTATAGTTCAGGAGAGATGGTGGCTGTCACTCAGGTAGGAGAAGTCTGAGTTTTCTTATCTTCGACCAAGAAGCTCCCTTTGGGGCCGGCATTTTGACATGGATGGCTGGCTCTGTGGAAGTGGTAGGATGTACCTCATTCTGCCTGAAGGAAAGGGGAGCTTTGTGGGAAACACCAATTAGAAGGAGAGCCTGCGGCACCAGGAAAACCATCCCAAGGGACGACAGGGAGACATCAAGAGCTTCAGGGAGGCGAGTCAGCCTCCGAGAAGCAGCCCACAGCCCCCGGAGCCCTGGCCCTTGTCGCCCGACTGGTGACCTGTCCTTGTCTGTCACCTGGACTTACACAGTCGTGAGCCAACAGGGTCTCGCGCACCCGAGGATCTACTTCCTGCTGAAAACGGATGCCCGCCCTTCGCTGTACATTCCTTCTATCCACCTGCTCCACGTTGGTACCCATTCCTGCCCCTCCTCCTCCCTCCGGCGCATCCTCTCTAGGAAAGTGAGAGCAGAGCTTTCTTAATGACAATGCTCCGGGCCTGTTCTGTTGTCCCTGCCTTATCTCTCCCCGCCCTGGACATGACTTGTTCGCCGTCCCCTGGGTCCGTGTCCGTCTGCTGATTTGCATCATGAATTGGACAGTGTGTGAATGGTCACCTGCTCCCCACTCTGGGAACGGATGTCCACCCCTTTGGTGCTCCTGACACCTGTGAGATGGTCCTGTCGAGAGGACTGGGAACCCAGAGAAGGAGAGTCCTTCTCGGCACAGCTCACTGCAGTCAACTGGAATTGAGGTTGCACACTGTGATTTTCACACCGAAAAGCCAAGAGGAGCTGGCCGCCCCGGGCCTGGGGAGGCTAGCCTTCCTCGCACAGGCTCGCCTAAACCAGCAGTGTTTCCGACAGCCCCGCCCTGGCCCTTGAGGCACAGATCCTCTTCCTGGTGTGGATTCTGATGGGTCGGTCTTTGGGGAACAGGGGTGGGGGGGCTACCAGCAGCCCACAGCCTGTAAACCTCAAACACTGGTCTCAGCCAACCTCCTCAGGGCACCGTGGTTTCTCCCCAAGGAGGCGAGGAGAGACGCCAGCAGCAGGACGAACGGACGGCTGGAAGGGCTGGTGTGGACGGACCTCACGTTCGGAAGAGAAGCTCGATCTTCCAGGGAGTTGCAATGTTGTGGCGTCTGACGTGTATGTCACGTTTGTGTACAGTGGTATATCCTTTAAATAGTGCTGATAACTGGAATATTGTATGTATGCTTGGAGATGCTTTGTGGGAACCTAAGACTGTCACTCAACAGATGTTGGATTGGGGAAAATCCAAAGCACAACTTCGAAATAAAATACATTTTTAGGTTTCAATGCTGCAGTTTACATCCCTTCCCCCTGAAATCTCCAATCTTTGAGTCCAGCTGCCCAGGAGGGATTCTGACGTGTCCGTGGTAACAGCCCTGCCTGGCAACAGAATGAGGTTGGGAGCCAACCACCTTCGCCCGCCCCCCAGGCAGGCTAGCACAGGTGCACTTAGAATGTGGATCTCCCCCCTCGCGTGTCATGTGGCCCGAGTGTGAAACCTAAGATGTGATGTGGAAAGTCTTGGCGCTCTCCAATGGGCGGTGTGTTGCCATGACAACCATCTCCTCCACTGAACTCACCTCCCCGGTGTTCAGGAAGGACTGTTCTCACTTCCATCTCCAGGCAGATTTCCCACTCGGGGGGATGGAGTCTGCGAAGTTGCTCGGAGGTTTTGCCAGCCAAAACCAAGGGCAACTGAAGGTTTCTGTTTGGCCAGCAAAGCGCTGGTCACTGCCCTGGGCAGTCCCCTGCCTCGAGGAGAGCTGACCCATATGCTTGTGCTGTGGGCTTTGAGTGTGGGCGGCCAAGGCATACAGAAGTGCTTTCTCTCCTTTCAGTTTTGATTCTAGCAAGTCATAAGGTCAAGGTTGATGTGATTCGGGTATAACCGCTTACATGGGGTTGTATTCTAACCCCAGAAGCCCTGGGGATGGGTGTGAGTGCTCAGTGTTCAACAGAACACTAGGACTCCTACTGCAGGCCCTGGCCAGACCCTGCCCCCTCTGCAGGGCGTCGCCTCCACCTGATATTGTAGGTCTTTTACTCCTGCCCTTGCAGTCTGTCCCTTTCCCACCCTCGAGGTCATGGCAGAGCTGCAGTGGGGGCTTCTCTTGCTGGCCACTGGTTCTTGACTCTCCTGCCACCCCATGCAATGGGTGAGTTCCCTCTCCTGGGTGTAGGGCGAAGAGCTATGAGGTAGAAGGAGTTAGTAAGCTGTGAGCGGAGGACTAAAGAATCACCTCAAAGAGCCTGAAGGCAAAGGTAGGCTATTTGGGAATTCTTTTAAGTCATTTCCCATATTCTGACGGGTGCTTGATGGAAACTGGTGACAATAACAATGGCCCATTCCATCTAGATAGAGACCAAAAAAGACCAGGAGGGTATGACTTAGGAAACAGTCTCTATGGTTATCTCATCTAAATGTTCATGTCCATGGATGGGTAGGTCTATGGAGCTTCCTTTTCCTGGCGTCTTACATATGCCAAAGGCTCGTGCATTAGTCAATCACCAAACTTTAAGTTCCACTGTGTGCCAAGTAGTGTCATACAATATTGAGCAGGCGAAGCGGATAATGGGGTTTTCTTTCTAGTTTCAGGGAGAAGAGGTAAATAAGCAAAATAAATGATACTGTGTAAATGCAACCATGTAGGAAGGTAGTGCCTGCGTACAGTTACCCAAGAATTCTGTTTGGCCTGGTAACGTTGAAATGACGACTAGACATCCACGTGGAAATATAACTAGATTCTTGGATACATGAATGTGGAGTTTGGGGGACAGTTCATACCTGAAAACAAATTTAGTAACTACTACGTTATAGATGTACTCAGACTGAGAGTCCCAGAAAGAATATAAAAATGGGAGAAAGAGAAGGCATCAATAATTAGAAATCCTTCAGAGGAGGAGCCAGCAAAGAAGACGGAGCGAGTGAGTGACAGAGGTAGGTGGCCGGGAGCACACGGTGTCACCAAAGTCCAGAGAAAGAATATTAGAACAGGGAGGGGGGGATCAGCGGCAAAAGCTGGTACGTAAGAGGAGGCAGCAAAGTGCCCTGGACAAGGGGGTGAATGAGTCGGATTGGCAGCACATGGAAGGGAAGGGGTAGCCGGGAACTCATGGCAGCTCATTCAAAGGTATTTCGATGGAACACAGAAGGGGTCACAGGCCGGATTTTTGTTTTTGAGATGGACAGAGTAGGTGCAAGTTTGCTCCAGAGCAGGACCCCACTGAGCGGAAAGAGTGATATGCAGGAGAGGGCCAGGGCCAGGGCGAGGGCAGAGCACAGGTGCACAGGCTGGCCAGGACCAGAGGAGGGGCACTTCCGTCTCCTGGGAGGGGAGGCAGGTGTGATGCAAGGCAGGCAGTGGTTGGGGTGAGAAGGAAAGTCCTGACTTTTGATTGCTTCTTTCACCTCCTGACGCTGAAGGCAAAGCTGAGAGTGGGAGAGAATGGTGAGGAGGAGGTTTGAGGAATTAAGAGAATGAAATGCTCACTTTCCATGCCAACGCCACCCATGGTGCTTCAGGGCCAGTTTCCTTCAGGGGTGCTGCTCCCACAGCCCCTTTCCCACTGCTTGGGGGGAGCTGCGAGGGGGGGGCCAGGCCGGCCGCAGGGTTTGTCCCTCCTCCACCAAAGCGCCTAGTGAACGTGACAAGGAGCAGGGCTCTGAACCCTGTCCCTCTGCCCGGCATCAATGAGCATGAGTCGTACGGCCCAGGTCTTCCTCATCCCACGCGCCCTGGTCCTTTTCCCCTTCTGTAGGCGCTGGCCCGGCGAGGCCGCTGTGACCAACAGGCCACAGCCATGTAGGGACAGAGAAGGCAGCCAGGGCTTATTCAGGCCCATCATGTCGTTTTGTTTCACACCAAGCCTATGAGAAAGGTCATGACTTGCTCAAGGTCATGCAGAGCAAGTGGTCAAGTCAGGACTCAAACCTCTATGATGGCAGAGCTCTTCTTCTCATATACGTTCGCCTCCCTCCGTAGAAGGCAGACGTGCTTGTCCCTCGAGAGTTGTCATAAAGATCCCCTCTGCCTTAGTCAGTTGGGCTCAATGGATAGGGCGTCAGCCTGCAGACTGAAGGGTCTCAGGTTTGACTCCAGCCAAGGGCACATACGCAGGTTATGGACTTGATCCCCAGTGGGGGGCATGCAGGAGGCAGCCAGTCAATGATTCTCATCACTGATGTTTCTATCTCTCCCTCTCCCTTCCTCTCTGAAATCAATCATATATATATATATATATATGTATTAAAAGACTCCCTCTTCCCACCGCTGGTCCTTATCCTGCCTCTGAATTGCCGCTTGGACTTCTAAGAGTCCTCAGAGCCATTGGGAACATGTGGTGATGCCTCCCACAGACCCTATGCCGCCCAGGTGAAATGGCGGCCATGCTGCCCACCTGGGGCAGCAGCTCAAAACCACATCAAGACACTCATTCACTTATCCACAGAGGATGTAACCTCAGAGACACCCAGGGGAACTGTCCCTGCACAGGGCTCCAGCCCAGCTCCCACCTCCCCCCTCCCTCCCCCATCCCAGCCACCAACGTGCCCTAAACAAGTCCCCCTCTTCTCCTACTTCTGTGCCTCCACGTGTGCTCCTACTGCCTTCGATACCTCACCTTTGACCCCTAATCCTCTGCCTGTCTCTCCTTCCTCCAGAGTCGGCCGGGGCATCCTTTCTTCTGGCAAGCCCACCTCCTCTCTGCTGCCCCCCCCCCGCCAGGTCCACAAAGTCACCACCTGCTGCAGTGTGTGCCCCAGAGTTCACTGTGCTGTCCTGGGGGACACCTAGGTCTCCCCTCGGTGTCCTCAGCACACAGTGCCTGCTTCTAGTAGATGCTGGACACACACGTGTTGCTTTGAGGATACGTAAGACACCGGGAAGAGAGGTGGGCTTGCTGGAGAGAGGAGAGCAGGAGTGCTGAGAGCTGAGCAGGTTCCCCAGGGAAAACTAGGTAGACTGGGAGGGAGAGACTAGAGAGTATGCTGCAAACTTCAATGGCTTAGTCAACAACCAAGGTTATTAACCACCAAAGCTGCAAGTCCCCGGTGGGCCAGCAGGGGGCTCAGCTCTGGGCAGTCACTCAGGAATCCTGAGAGAGCAGTGACCTTGTCTAACCTTCACGGTCAGAGGGCAAGGGGCTCTTCATCAGCAATTTGTTGGGGAATCACAGCCCCCCCACCCCCCAATCACAGGACCCAGGAGGTGCAGTTCTGTGCAGCCAGGTGGCAGGCGGAAGCTTGGGAATCCTGGGTGGAGCGTGGGAGGCTCTCAAGGGCTTCTCTTGGTGCTGCTGTGACAACCAGGGGTAGCACCTCTGAGCAGGGCCCAGCGGCAGTGCCTCTGGCTGCCCTCACAACAGGTGTGCCTATGTGCGCGGGAGGCACTTTTCAGTTCTGGTGTCACTGTGCTGGGGGTGGGGCCGTGGAGGAAACCACCAGGTGTGGCCCTGGGAAAGTCCCTCCGACATTCTCTAGAAACGTGGAATTTCCTGGTTTTAACCATTTCTTATCCAACAGCTGAGGAGGGCAGGGCAGACCTCTGCAGCCTCCCAGGAGATGTCCTTGGGGCACTGAGCCTGGCGGGGAACAGGAACCCCTGGCCCAGCCCTGCGTTCTCTGAAGGGCATGGGCAAAGCCCTGCAGGTGTGGGCCTTGCTGCCCTTCAGTGCTTTCCTGTCTCCCAAGCCTTAGTGTCCCCGAAGGAGGAACGCACGAGGCTAAAAGGGGTAAAGGATTATGAATTCATCAGGTCATCTGGAAAACCAGATGGGCTGAGCCCCAAAATGGCACCAGCACCCAGGGACCAGGGAGTCAGAGATTTTAAAGGACTCTAGCTTGGCCTTTTCTGGACAGAGAATTCTCTGGGCAGGTCGTACACTGTGAAGTGGTCTCAAGGTCAGTTCCCAGGGAAGGGGATATGGGACCAATTATCTGATCGGATCTAACACCAAGCATTTCCAGATATACCGTCCCACATCATCCACACAACCAGCAGAGATGTTACGATCCTCATGCCTTGGATGACAAAACTGCCTGGGAGGGGTTGGTGCTGTGCTCAAGGTCATACTCAAGGGCATAACCTGGCCCGAGCTTGCTCCGGCCTCTGCAGGCTTCCTGGGAAGGTGAGTCAGACCCTCCCTGGGGCTCCTGGGTGTGGGAACTTGGTCCATCCACTTGGATAACTTGCCCAACCTGCTCAGGTGACTCTGGGCCCAGCCCTGAACTTCCCTGCCCCAGGGAACTGTGGGAGATGCCCCAGCAGCACCCCTCGGCCTGCCTGCCACCGCTGCCCAGCCTTAGTTCCCAGCTCTTTGTGGCTCAGGCTCCTTTGTCTTGTCGCCTCCACTTGGGAACTTAGAGCATCTTTCTCTGCCTGCCAGGGCGGCTGCAGTGGCCCAGCAGCTGCCTGTCTCTTTAAGAGAGAGAGAGAGAAGGAAATCAGGAAGTGTGAGAGCTGCCGGGCTGAGGCTGGAGGGAGAGGGTGTGCATGCATGGAGGCTGGGAGGCAGCTCCCCGGAGGCACACAGACCGTCCACGGGCCCAGGCTTTGAGTCCCTCATCCCGTGAGCACCAGGATGCTATGGGCACTGCCCATGGGTGACAGCAAGCCCTGAAAGACCCAGGGGTGCCACCCAGTCCCACCAGCTGCACCCACAGCTGAGATGTGGTGAGTGTGCAGGGTCCCCAGGGAGGGAGGGCGGGGGAGCCCTGGGGGGAAGGGCAGCCGCCGGGTGGCACGTGGCCAGTGTCCCGTGTGTTGGGTGCTGACCTGTGAGCAGCGGCTCTCCAGGCCCGACTCCTCTCTGTGTCTCTGCCTCTGCTGGGGGCCTGGCAGGGTCCTGTGCTCCATCTCCAAGGGCCACCCTGGCAAAGGACGCTTGGAAGCCGGCGAGAGGCAGGGAGGACGTGGCACAGAGGCTGCCATCCCTGCCCCGCTTCCCAACACCCCAAAGCCGGGTTCAGCTGTCTCCGCGTTTCCCCTGCCTGGCTCCTGGCGCCCGCCAGCCCTCCCATGCCCTCCCTCTCCGGGGCCTTCTCCCTGCCCAGGCCCAGGGAGTGAAGCAGCGAGGAGCAGAGGGGCCCTAGGCTGGAAAGCCCCAGCTCATGGGAGGTGACAAACAGGAAAGGGTTAAAGGGCAGGGCCGGTGCCTTTGATGGGGGCTGAGGCTCAGCAGCACTGAGGGGTGCCTCTCATCCGCCCCTCTTTCCGGTGCAGCTCTGCTCCTGGACGCGCTGCAGACAGAGAGCATAACGCACACTTGCTAGGGAGCGTCTCTGCCTGATCCCGGCTGCTGGGCTCCCAGCACAAGGTAGATACATCAGGGCACAGGGTGGATGCACTTGGCCACGCGGAGCCCCAGGAGGAGGAGCGGGGGTGGGAGAGGTGGGTGGGGCGGCTGGCTCCAGGGCTCCTCCACCCACCCTCCTGCACCCAACCACCATGGAAGGAGGGGCCCTTCCTGGCACCAGGGGCTGTGCCAGGACTGCACACCCCCAGGCCTCCAGCTGAAGACTCGTGCAGGGGTGGGGGAGGAGGGGACACCTGCCCAGCTCTTTCCCCTGAACTATTCATGTCTTCAGGGAGCCTTTTGTACCTCAGTTACTTCTGCAAAATGCAAACATGAATGTATTTGTTGAACTAGAAATTGACCACTGAGCTCATGAAGTGGCCTCTGTCTCAAGGAATTGACATTTTCAAATTTTGCCTTAAAAAAAATTGCAGAGAGACAGCTCAAAGCCCACATTCCAGAGGGTGACCTGGGGGCCGAGAAACCTGTGAGTCAGGAGAAGCAGCCTGTCTAGCCCAGCTTTATCTGAGGCCCTTCTCCCAGTTGTGCGGCAGGGACCTGCCGGCTCTGCTGTCAGAGGCCGGAGCTGAGCTCCTGAGGCTGCACTCGAGCTCATTGCTTTAGAGGAACTGGCTTTTGGAGAGAAGATGGAAGCAAAGATGGGGAACAAAGTTAGAGAGGGTTTCAGATCCTCCCCAGGGCTCCTGATGGTCTCCTGCCTCCTCCACCCCCCCAACACACACCCCCCCACGTGCACCCGCAAACACGCGCGCCTACACACATGCACATGCCCCCTCACACGCACACACCCGCTCTGCAGCTGGTCCTCTTGACCTGGCCCTGCTGGCCGCCTGGTGCCGCCAGCCGTTAGCTCACAGCAGCAGGAAGTGGGACTCAGGCAAGTGGGTGGGGAGGGGCTCGGGCTCCTGTTGCAATCCTGGAGATTTCTGGTGGTGTGGTTGCCACTGCCTGACCTGGGGCCCTTCCTTCCAGCACATTTCTGCTTCCTGGGTCAGTCCCAGACGCGGGTGCCAAAGCCCAGGAAGAGGACAGTGAAAAGGGTCTGTCTCTGCACCATGGCGGTGGGAGGGGGGCGTGGGGACAGGGGGCAGAGGAATGCCCTGAGTGCGCCTGGCGGCTCTGCTTGCTTTTGGAGAAGTGACTTAACCCCTCTGTGCTGCATACTTCCCCTGCCCCCTCGCCTCTGGGACGGAGCCCTACATGGGATGATCTCGGGCTCAGCTCCTGGCCAGGCCCCTGTGTCCATCCCAGGTGAGTGACGGAATCCCGGACTCTCGAATGTTCTAGGCAGAAGGTGGCCGGCAGCCGGGGGCAGGAGATGCAGAGCACAGTCAATTACCTGTGGCACACGGACGACCTGCTGGGGCAGGGGGCCACGGCCAGTGTGTACAAGGCTCGGAACAAGGTAGGGCCCAGCCCTGGCCACCGGCGGCCCCCTCTGGGCGGCCAGCCCCCGTGGACGGCCAGGCGGTGTGTGTGGCTGGGCAGAGGCCTCTGCACTTGGCCTTGCATGCTCTGGGCTCAGGGACCCTGGGGGTTTGAGCGGAAGTGTGGGAGCTGCGGAGGGCTCCTCGGCCTGGCCCCTCCGTTAGGCAGTTTGGAACTGGGGCGAGTGATGAGAACACTAAGCAAACCCTGGGGAGATGACAGCAAATGTAGGAACAGCAGGGTGTCCAAGGTGCTGAGCCCCTGTCACCTCTCAGTACCGGACTGGCTGGGTACCCTCTGAGCAGGGGAAGGAGCTGGGGGGAGCCCATCCCCCTCCCGGCTGTCTGTGCTCATTTCTGGTGTTAGGCTGGCAGACGAGGCTGAAGGAGGTGGCTTGGGGTGAGGGTGCTCCCCAGACAATGGACGGTCCCCAGCCAGGGCCCCTAGCAGCCCCCTCTGTCCCGATGGCAGAAGTCCGGGGAGCTGGTTGCTGTGAAGGTCTTCAACGCCGCCAGCTACCTGCGGCCCCACGAGGTACAGGTGAGGGAGTTTGAGGTCCTGCGGAAGCTGAATCACCAGAACATCGTCAAGCTCTTCGCGGTGGAGGAGACGGTGAGCCCAGAGCCCGGGCAGAGGGTGGTCTTGTCTCGGACCTTCGCAGGCTGGGAAGAATGGGGTCACGTGCTCACCAGCAGGGCAGCCAGAGCAGCAACGTGTAGAACCAAGTAAATGATGTGGGGGCGGCACAGGGGAAAGTAAGGCTAGGAAGTAGGATGCAATCAAAGAGGGCTTCCTGGAAAAGGCGGCCCTGGACTCACGTGTGTGAGATCAGTGTGAGGCTGAGGAGGGACCGCCAAGCCTGAAGCTGGGACCTGGAGAAGGGCTTTGGCTGTAGGCTGAGTCACCTCCTCTCGAGGAGGGGGATGAGTCGTGCCCTCCTCGCCAGGCTGCCTCTGTCCCACCTGCAGGGGGCCAGCCGGCAGAAGGTTCTGGTGATGGAGTATTGCTCCAGTGGGAGCCTGCTGACCGTGCTCGAGAGCCCTGAGAATGCCTTCGGGCTGCCCGAGGACGAGTTCCTGGTGGTGCTGCGCTGTGTGGGTGAGCCGCTCCCTGATCCCACGGGGGGGGGGGGGGGGGCACCCACCTCTGACCAGCCACAGGGCTGGCCCGCAGCAAAGGCAAAGGCCCAGCGGGGTTCAGCGCTTCTGGAACAAGAGTCCAAACACAGCAGAACATTCAGAACCCCAGAAGGCGTTCCATTCAGACCTGGGACAGACCATGCTAAGTGGGCAGGACCCACTGTCTGCCTCCTGCTGATCGCAGTTTAAAACTCCAGCTTCAACATCAAGTGGAAAGCAGGTTGCCCGGCAGTATTCCTAACAGCAGTATTCACACTAGCCGCCAGGGGAAAGCAATGCCACTATCACCAGCAGATGCATGGGCGAACAGAACGTGGCCTACACATGCCGCGGAATGCTACGCCGCCTTAGGGAGGAATAAAATTCTGACCCAATGTGGATGGGCCTGGGAGACGTTACACTAAGTAAAATAAACCCGACACACAAACGCTTATGTGAGGGACGGAGAATAATCAAATCCTCAGAGGCGGTAGTGGACCGGGGGGCCAGGGAGGAGGGTGGAGAGCGATTACTTAATAGGTAGAGTTTCTGTTTGGGAGGTTGACGAAGTTCTGGAGACAGATGGTGGTGGTGGGTGCACAGCCACGTGAATGGACTTAGTGCCACTGAGCTGTACACGTAAAACAGGTAAAACTAAGTTCTGTTAGGACACTTAACATGTTCTAAATAGGATTTTTAAAAATAATAAGATAGAGCAGGCGGCCTGCCGTGTTCAAGGAGCCAGCGCCTCCATCTCTGATGGTTTCTTAGTGACCCCTCACGGACCCTCCACATCCTGGTCCTTGGGACCCCCCCCTCCTGTGCCCCGTGCCCTTCTCTGTTCTGCTGCTTGGCCGGTGGCCTGTCAGCCGTGGGAACTATGTGGACCCCAGGACAGCCCCCCCCCTCCGAGATTAGCCCCAGACGCTGGCCTGTCCCAGCCGCAGCCGCAGCCGCAGCAGCCCCTCTGTCCGCAGTGGCCGGCATGAACCACCTGCGGGAGCACGGCATCGTCCACCGCGACATCAAGCCGGGCAACATCATGCGCCTCCTCGGGGAGGAGGGCCAGAGCATCTACAAGCTGACGGACTTCGGGGCCGCCCGCGAGCTGGACGACGACGAGCACTTCGTCTCGGTCTACGGGACGGAGGAGTACCTGGTGAGTGGACGCTGGGACCCCTACCCAGCTGAGGGCACCCCTGCCGCTGGCTGCTCCTCACCTGCTGAGGGCCTCTGCCCTGTCCCCTGCATCCAGCAGGGTCAGGACTCCCCCTCTGCACCCCAACCGGAAGAACTCACTCTGTTCTCTAAGGGAAAGGCGCTGCTGTAGTCTTTCCGGCCTCCCTGCCCCAGCCTCCCTTCCCCAGCCTCCCTGCCCAGCCTCCCTGCCCAGCCTCCCTACCCAGCCTCCCTGCCCCAGCCTCCCTGCCCCAGCCTCCCTTCCCCAGCCTCCCTGCCCCAGCTTTCCTTGTGCAGTTAGCTGCTTGATCTGACCCTCATGGAGGATGGGACACCACTAATCACCACCTCTTCCAGGGCACAAGGAGGGCAAATAAAAATGCTCTGGATAGGCCAGCCCCGTGCCAATGTCAGAAATGACAAAGGGATGGATTCTGATGTTCTGTTGCCACCAGAAGGTGGTGGAAGGGGGTCTGCTGGGCGGGCACAGGCCCCCGTGCACCCTCTCCCTCCATGGCCGCCCTCTGGTTCTCTCTGGCAGCACCCTGACATGTATGAGCGGGCAGTGCTTCGAAAGCCCCAGCAGAAGTCCTTTGGGGTGACCGTGGATCTCTGGAGCATCGGGGTGACCCTGTACCACGCAGCCACTGGCAGCCTGCCCTTCGTGCCCTTTGGTGGGCCACGGCGCAACAAGGAGATCATGTACGGCGGCCGCGGGCAGCGTCCAGGGCCTGGCCTGCCTCCCTGGCCCTGTGTCCCGCTTCTGCCTCTAACTTGCGGTTCTCCTCTGACCATCCGGCGGGCTCCTCTTATATCCTTGCCTATCAACACCTGGCTGAGGGGACTGGCCAGATTCCTTATCTGAGTCCAATGGCTCCTTTAGCCCCCCACTGACTGCTCACCTCACCTCAACCGGGGCTCCAGGGACACTGTCAGGGCAGAAGGAGGGCAAGACCAGCATCTAGGTCCCAGGTCCTCCCAGGCCCAGCTGTCTGACACGGAAGTAGCTGGAGACAGTGCTGCTCCACTGTGTGCACAGTGCAGAGCAGAGATTTAAGGCTGATGCATGGGCAGGTCCCTGCACCCACCCTCCACTAGGCTCAGCCGTGCGGGAGCTGCTGAGCTTAGGGAAGGGGTGTGGATGGCGCTGTCAGGCGGGTTGGACATTGAAGGAAAGAAAACGGTGATGTGGAGGAGGAGGATATCGGGCCAAGCACAGCTCAGGCAGAGGTGTGGAGGCAGGCCCGCTGTGGATGTGCGTCAGGGGACAGAGGGGCTGGACAGTGAGGACAGCAGGATTGGGCTGGGGAGCACTGAGGCCAGGTGCTCTTGCTGGCTGAGAGCCAGGACTCCCAAATGCCATTGTCAGGCTGCCTTGGAGTAGCTGGGGGACTTGAACCAGGGCTCAGAGCCCTCCGTGCCAAGTTTGTCATCCTCTGACGTGTGATGATCTGGAGGTCCCACTGACCTGCTCCTACTTCCCTTACCCAGGTACCGGATCACCACGGAGAAGCCGTCCGGGGCCATTGCAGGCACTCAGAGGCAGGAGAATGGGCCCCTGGAGTGGAGCTACACCCTCCCCATCACCTGCCAGCTGTCGATGTGAGGGTCAGACACAGACGAGTCTGGGTGGGGCGTCCTCTCGGTTGAGGCCTGTCCTGGCAGGACCCCTTGCATCTGCCCACCACCTTCCCTTTCTGACCTCAGTTTTTCCATCCGGAAGCTGGACAGCCCTCCCAGCCCTTCCTCCCCATCCCACCCTGTGTCACCACCTGGGTCCTCGCTCTCAGGGCGTCCTCCTGGAATGCCCCTGTCACCTACTCAAGGAGAACAAGACGGGCTCCCGGCCCTGACAGCCCCCGTGTCCCATGAGCAGGGGGCTGCAGAGCCAGCTGGTGCCCGTCCTGGCCAACATCCTGGAGGTGGAGCCTGCCAAGTGCTGGGGCTTCGATCAGTTCTTTGCGGAGACTAGTGACATCCTGCAGCGAGTCATCGTCCACGTGTTCTCGCTGCCCCAGGCAGTCCTGCACCACGTCTACATCCATGCCCACAACACGTGAGTGGGCACCATGCAGTGGGAGGCCCAGAACCTTCTCTGCCCGGGCAGACAGGCACGTCCCAGGCAGTGTTCCAGGGAGTGTTTCTTTCCTTTTTAAAAAAATATGTTCTTATTGATTTTTTTACAGAGAGGAAGGGAGAGGGATAGAGAGTTAGAAACATCAATGAGAGAGAAACATCGATCAACTGCCTCCTGCACGCCCCCTACTGGAGATGTGCTCACAACCAAGGTACATGCCCTTGACCAGACTCGAACCTGGGACCTTTCAGTCCACAGGCTGACGCTCTATCCACTGAGCCAAACTGGTCAGGGCCAGGGAGTGTTTCGATGTGAATGCTCCTGGGTCCGATCTCAAATCCCACCATCAGGCTACGCTGGCATAGCTGCGCAGTCCTAGTTCCACCAAGTTCCCGTGAGCCAGGCCTCCTGGCAGCTGCTCCCGACTCAGCACACCCCAGTGCGGGTTGGTGCGCCTCACGATCCCCTGGGTGGGGTGCCTGCCGTGTGGCTCCCAGATGGATGGCTGGAGGGGTTTGTGGAGCCAGGTGCATTTTAGTGGAAAGAGGTGCCAAGCAGAGGCTGGAAATGGGGCTCCTGAGTTCTGCTTCCACTCTCTCCATCCGCTGTAACGCACGAGCTCTCCCCTTGGTCTCGCCACCGTTGATAAGAAAGAAAAACCACCGGTCCCTTCCTCTGAAAAACTGGGCCCTTTGCGTGGATGCAGTCTTCGCTGGGGTGTGGGTCCCCCTGCTGACACTTCCTCTCCTTACTGTCCTCCCTCCCCCTGGCGTGCCCAGGATAGCCATCTTCCTGGAGGCCGTGTACGAGCAGACCAGCGTGGCCCCCCAGAACCAGGAGTACCTATTTGAGGGGCACCTCTGTGTCCTCGGGCCCAGCCTCTCGGCACAGCACATCGCCCACACGACCGCCAGGAGCCCCCTGACACTGTGCAGCGCGGCCACGGAGACCCCCAAGGGACTGGCTTTTAAGGACCGTGAGTAGAGCCACTCCGGCTGGATCTTGTCTCCTCCCCCCATTCTCCTACAAGAGGCAGGATAGGGATCCGTTTCCTTTGTGGCCCAATTCTGGGTTCTAATTTTTCATGTGCCCCTGAAATGCCATGTCCCTCAGGCTGATGGCCTGACGTTCCCGGGCTCCAGTGCCCCCAGAGCTGTGAGGCTTCGACACAGGGAGACCCGGCTTCAATGTGCTCCCCCCAGCCTCTGCACTGGTGGGGAAGCCTCAGAAAGTCTGGATTGGAGAAAGCTGGAGCCCCAGGCGCTGGAGAGGAGGGAACGTGGTCAGAGCTTTGTCCCCCAAGTCCTAGCAGAAATATCACTTCTTCTTATTTGAATAAGTCCAATGTCATCCTCCTACTCGTGTCTCCAAGGCCGAGGCCGGGAAGGAGAATTAACCTTGAAACTCCTGGGCACAAGGGTGGTTTGGGCCCATTTTCCTGCTCAGATGGAGGCCTTGGGCACAAGGCTGCAGTTTACCGAAGTGAACACAAGAGGGCAGTGAGGGACTGCAGTCCTCAGACGCACTTTAAAGGGTCTCTAAGGCTTGAGAGGTGGGCTCTGGGAGTTGAGGGTGAGTGTGAGCCAGGAGTGAGGAATGCCGAAGGCAGAGTTCACCCCGGGGCCAGCTGCTCAGACGGGGTCTTTGTTTGCAGCTGCTCTGGACATCACCAAGTTTGTGCCCAAAGTGGACCTGCAGGCAGATTACAATGCGGCCAAGGTTAGGAGTGGCACCTGGGGGGCAGGGGGCGGGGTTCACACGAGGTGGGGGTGCGGAGTCTGACTCTGCCACCTGTGTTTTCAGGGCATGTTGGGTGCCGGCTACCAGGCCCTGCGCCTGGCACGGGCCCTGCGGGCCGGGCAGGAGCTGATGCTGAGGGGACTGCACTGGTTTGTGTGAGTATCCGGGGCTGGTGCAGTGGGCAAGGCGGGCGAGGGGTCGGCCGGGCAGCCCCCACTCTCCACGTGGCGCTGGGGCCACCGCTGCAGGCATGAGCCCTGGCCCCTGGGAGAAGGCAGCTCTGACTCCTGCTCCTCTCCCTTTCAGGGAGACGCTCCAGGCGACCTGCAGGCGGACACTGGAGGTCCTGCAGATGGCCCTCCTCTTCCTCAGCAGCAGCCTGGGCACCGAGAGGTGGGTGTCCTGCCCAGGGCGGTGGCCGCAGCAGGCCTGAGGCCAGCTGAGACCCCTCGGCCCTTCTCTCTGTTCCTCACCCCAATATTTCCCACACTGTCCTTCTTCTCCCCTCATCGGAGCCCCCACCTTCCCTGGCTGGAATACTGTGGGCACTGTCATCCTGTTCCTCAGCCCACAGCCCACCCCTGGATGATTGTTCATATCATCCTACCTCACACCTCACACCTCACCTCGGGGAACAGGCCCAGGAGGGCACTGCCTCTCCAGGTCCCAAGGCAGCTCCCCTGCCCCAGGATGGGGCCTCTGTCCTCCAGACCTCCATCTCTCGCCCGCACCAGGCCCCGAGCAGGACTCCGGGAGACACAGCCACCTGTGGTCCAGCAGACCTGGCATGATGGGGACCCAGTGGTCTCACCTGCATGTTCCTCTCCCGCCTCCTCCTGTCTCAAACCGCCTTGCCTCCTAATGAGGCCCTGCCCAGCCTTCGGAACGCCATGCCCTCTACCCCGCTGACCGGGCTGTTCAGAGGTGATGGGAGGAGAAAGGGAGAGTCGGGGCAGGAGGAAACAAACGCAGGCTGAGGAGAGAAGCAGGAAAGTCCGAGGGCATCCCTGGGAAGTGGGCGCAGCCCTCAAATCCTGGAAGGCATGGGCCATGGGGCGGGTGGGGATGGGACTCTGCAGCCCAAGGAGCCGCCGGTCGCCTGAGCCTTGCCCACTGGGAGCACAGGCGGTGCCAAGCATACCTGGTGTCCCTACCTCCCCTTATGCACGGGCCCATGTCCGCAGGAAGGCCCGGAAGGTTCCCAGCAGTGGCTGACTCACTGCAGCCTGGCCTGCCTCCCCGCCTTGGCAGTGGCAGAGCTGATGATGGAGCAGATGGGGCGGTGGCGGTGTGGGAGGAGGAAGAGGAGCGGTTCCAGAGGACAGGGCTGGAGTCCCTGGCATGGCTGAGCTCCCTCAAACAGCGACAGGGAAGAGGGCAGCACTCTGGCCAGGGCACAGCAGGGGGTCCTGGGACAGCTGAGGTGCCATGCACGCAGAGGGGCGCGGGAGGAGGGCAGGAGGGTTGGGTAAAGGGAAACTAGAGATGGGTACAAGCAACCGCAGAGGTCTTCCTGGAAGAGGTGAGGCTTTTCAGGCCATAATGAGAGAGAATACCTCCGTTTGGAAGGTCCTGTGCAGAGACAGAGAAGGGGGGTGGTTTGAGGTTTGGGGGATTTGCGGGGGTGCTGGTAAGGTTCCCACTGTTATGACGAAAATATCCCAGAGTGAAGTTGGAGTAGGGAGAAGGGTCAGGAAAGGGAGGAGAGAACACATGAACATCCTGGAGGGTCCAGTTGGCAGGTTAGACCCCAATCCAATGACCTATGGGTCTATTGTGGGTCCTTGAATGGAAAGAAATGTGTAGAGAAAGATTTTGACGTATTTGCCTGCCCTCTTGCTCTGGACCCAGGAGCAAGGGGATTGGGGCAGGGGGAGTGCGCAACAGGCTGGCCCTGAGCTGGAGTTCTGACATCTACTGGCCTGGCTGCTGCCTTTCCAGTTCTGTTTCCAACCCCCCATACCCACCCCCTAGTCATGGTGTGTCCAGAGAGCTCAGGGTCAGGAGCGCCTGCTTTCAGGCATGTTCCCCGGCCCCCAGAAGGAGTTTGGGGAGCACAAAGAGCAGAGTCCAAGGGCCAGGCCCAAAGCTTTGCAGTGTCATCCTTCCGTGGGCACCCTCAGACCTGTACGTTCTTCTAAGGTCTGAAGCCACAGCTCCTCCCACAGAGGAATCCGAAACGCTTTAACAAGCTGACCTTCATGCTTGGGGGAGCCTGAGCATCCGACACCAAGTGGCTGCTATTGTCCAGCCTGCTTACTCACTCTCCCAGTGCCTTCCTCCTGCCTCGGGCTCCCCAGGGTGGGCTGCCTGGGAAGGGCGCCCTTACCTTTGCCTCCTTGGCAGCTGCTGCTGTCTGGAAGCCCCGTTCAGACAGCCAGGACCGGCTGGGGGACTCCCAGGGCTGCCGCTACCAACCCCCCCCCAAAAAAACTGTGCCCCTGCCTCTAGTAAAGCCCTGTATCCCAGAGCAGCATAGGACCCCCACAAGCACCTAGTTAGGGAGTGGGAAGGAGTGTTATCTCCCCATTATGTAGATGGGGAACTTGAGGCCTGGAGAGCTGAAGTGTACCAGCCCAGGGTCATGCAGATGGCATGTGTGACAGCTAGGATGGGACTCCCACCTTGGCGCCCACTCCCTGCCCAGTCTGTCAGCCTCGTCTTCTGCCATCAGTGTTCCACGCTACCAAGTCCACCTGTGCACGCGACAATGCACGAGGAAACTGTGTGCTGAGGGACCACGGCGCGCTAACACGCTGCTGGGCACAGGGAATGGAGTGTGAGCCTGTGGCCAGCAGCCTGCGCTCAGGAGTTCCACTTGTCTCTAGCTCCCTCCCTTCCTCTTCTCCCTCCCCCTCCGTTCCCAAGCCAAACACATGGGGCTCTTTTTTTTTTTTTTCATTGTTTGTGATTACAAAAATAGTACGTGCTGATTGTAGAAAGTTGAAATATATAGGTAAGCAAAAATGAAATTAAAATACCATATCCTACCGCCCAGAGATAGGCTACACACCTGAGTAGTGTGCATCCTTAGAGAGTGTGCAGTGTGTATATAAGTGTACAGATCAACCAGCGGGACCTGCTTCTCTCAGCCAACGAGCTCTCGCCTCATCGCACATTTTCATCTCATCTGGTGCCCATCCATATTCAAAGAGCCCTAATCACTCTGTGCTGTGCCTTAAGTCTGTTTTCATCTAGACAGACCGCTACCCCCGTTCATGACATGGACTTACGGGGCACGACACCCATTGTCCCACCTTCTGGACTCAGCTACACTTTCTCTGGGTGTCACTTGTCTTGTTCCTTCACAGAATCTCCTATAACCTGAGAGTGCTACAGGTTGGATGTATTCAAGGTAAACTGTAGGCTGATGCATCCTAGAGGATGCTGGGTATGCTTGCTGCCCACCCGCCGCTGGGTGGGGACAGCCTGACTTCTCTACTGTACAGTCACGTTTTCTTGTGGGAGAATCCGTGTGTGTTATTTTGGCGCCGCACGAATGGCCGGCCATGCCTTAATAGTTCATCGGTCACTTGAAAAGTGAATATTTTCACCGGGGCGGCATGATGCTAGGATGCCAAGTCCTGGCACATGACTGGCTGGTGTTCTATAAAATACAGTGTTGCCCTTGTCAGTAAACTATTGGTCGTCATGAAGTACAGTATCTACTGCAAGCATGTCAGACTCGTGGGCTGGACGTGCATGTGTATTTGGCTCATGTTAGCTTTTGCGTTTGATGTGCTTGGTCAACTAGACAGAAACTTGACTCTTTCCTTTAGTTACAAATTTTCCAAGGAAGAAGGTCTCTAATGGCTGTCGTGCATTGTGGATTCGTATGTTCATAGATTCAGCTTTTCCCAGTCTGCCTCGATCTTCACTCATTGCAGTGCTCAGCAATGTCACCACGTGGGCGACTAGGAACTTCTTCAAGCTGGTTCCTCTGCCCCAACCACAAGACTCCCCCGATACCCCACAAGCCAGCCGCGCTGTCCCAGGGGTGCCAGGCCCCAAACGTGTCCCTTCTCTGTCCTTCCCTCGAGGTTCAGCGTCATGGCCGGGATGCCTGAGGTCCAGGAACTGAAGCGGGCCGTGGAGCTGAGGTCTCAGCTGCGGACTGTGAGTGAGGCTGGGCCTGGTGCGTCAGGAGCAGAGCAGGGGCCAGAGGTCCAGCCAGGCTCCCCGCGGAGCCCTGAGCTGAGGCTTCTTTGCCTTCAGTTGGCCGAGATCCTCTCCAGACTCTCCCACAACGTCACGGAGAAGCAGACGAGCCTGAGCAGCCTGAGCTCGGAGCTGGCGAAGAGCCGGGATCAGGTACATGAGGACAGAAGGTCTGTGGGATTTCCCTGCTTGGTGGGGCGGGGGCGGGGCGCGCAGTTCCACTAGCCTGTCAGGCGGCAGCCTGCTTTCTCCTTTGCCTTGGCAATGATGCTGGGGCGTGGGATCATGGTGGGGATGTGGGAATAGGCAAGATGCTGCCCTGGGACCAGCCGGAGGGAGAAAAGGATCTGGGGGTTTACAGAGTGAATTCAAAATCATAGCAGGGGCAACAGTTCTAAGTAAGAGACGGATTTGGTTCCCTCCCCATCTTGAGCCCTTTGCATCAGCTCCCTCTACTCATCCCGTTTCACCCTCAAGACAGTGGTACTGCCATTATGCCCTCAGGGAGGCTAATGTGCCCTAAGTCCCTGCCAATAAGTGACAAGAGACCACGTGACAAGTGATGCCACCTGGCATCACCCACCCCAAAGCCCAGTTCCTGGGGTTCGCTGGGGAGTTACAGCTGAGACAGCCCCAGCCTCCCTTTTAACAACCACAAGGTGCCCACTCACTGTGGCCTGGAAGTGCCCTGCCCTGACCAGGGCGTCCTCGCGGCCCCCGCCCGGACCTTAGCCCCACGTCCTTAATTCTGGATGGAAAACGCCCTGGGGCCCGCTGGGCTCATGGCTCGTTGTTTGGTGGTGGGACTGACTGAAACCGACAGGAGGCTCTCTGCTCGCTCATCCCCCTCGGAGCGCATGGGCTGGGGTTCTCGGGAGAGGGACTGTCCCATAAGGGAGTGCTCCCCGTGCAGTGTGTGCGCGTCGGGGTCACTTTTCTAAGGTCAGAGGGCGCGTCCGGCCCAGCTTTTCGGAGGAAGACTGAGCTGAGGTCTTGACCACCCCCTGTCCTTGGGAGGGCGGGCACCGGGGACGGGAAGCCCTGGGGACACACTTGGCTCCGCCCAGATCCAGCTCCAGAAATAGCTGAGCCGGGGTCACGGGGTCACGAGAGGAGCTGCGGGGAGGAAGTGGGGCTACACAGGCCCGAGGGTGAGGAAGAACTGCCCACCCAACACACACCCAACATCTCAAACAGAGTGTTTGTCCAGCCTGGAAGGGGGAAGGAGGAGATCCTAATGACCTTGAACTGCAGGCCCAGGAGGTCACCTCCCTCGTTCCCTTGCCTCCAGGCAGGACCGAGAACACGGGGTCATGACTGCCTTAAAGGAGGGTCATTGGCTGTGGTACTAGTTCCCTCCAGGTGCCAGGAGTCGGGTGGACAGGGAGGCACCCCCTCTGCCCTCCCCAGGCCACCCGAGGGTCTGCTCCGCTCCCACCGCTGTCCTGCCGGACTCTCCGCTTCAGGGTCCAGGACCCTTTCCAGTCTCCTCTCAAACCTTCCCACCCAGCCAACGCCACTCTCCCGTCTGTCCTGCTTGGCTGTTTGTCGTTCTCATCTTATTCAACACCGTGTGTGTGTGTGTGTGTGTGTGTGTGTGTGTGTGTGTGTGTGTGTGTGTAAGAGAGTGAGGGACACAGAGAAGGAGAGAGAGTAAACCCAAGAACGACAGATGGCTGGTTGGCCTCGAGGTGCCTCAGAAAGCTTAGAGACAAGAGAGTCACCCCCACTCTTGGATTGCCCCCCAAAACTGTGACATTAAGGCTCCTCTGCAGGCAGATAGCTCCTGCCTCGTCCCCCCACCATCGCAGCCCCTCCCTCCCCCGGTGCTCTGTGCTGTTTGATTCTTCCATCACCTGGTCCTTGTCTCCTGCCCACAGCATCCAGCAGATTCAGTGTTGTCTGGACAAGATGTACATCATCTACAAGCAGTTCAGGAAGGCCAGGATGAGGCCAGGTGAGCCGAGGGGGGAGCCAAGCACTCCTCTTGCTCATCCTCACGCTCCCCCTCCCTCTCCCTTCCTTCTCACCTGGTCCCCAGTCCTTGTCTTATTCCTTCCGGGGTTGCTGCTGGGGCCTCACTAGCCATGCGGAGCCGGTCATAGTGCAATGTCTTGGGTGCTCGGTTCACTCCTGTCCTCCCTGGCTCAGTGGGCTGAGAGCTCCCATGGATGGAACAGGGTTCAAGCCAGGCTGACGTCATCTTTGTGGGTGTCGCCCACCCTTGGGGCCTTCCATGTTGCTGACTTAACAGGTGGCATCATGTTGCTGTTTCCTCCAGGGCTTGGCTACAACGAGGAGCAGATCCACAAGCTGGATAAGTGAGTGGCCTGTCCCTTGGCAGGAGGGGGCGCAGAAGGGTGGGTGTCACCCGGGCAGAGGGATTCTCTGTGCCAGACGAGAAGTGGTGAGGGGCCCGGTCACAGGCCGCAGCCGGCAGGAGGAGGGCGGTGGACGGTATCTGGGCGGGTTGTCTGAAGCCAGGGCAGGGGACGGTGGCTGAGCTGGAGGGAAGCTCCTCTGAGGCAGCCACAGGAAGCCGGCCTCACTTCTGAAGACGGCGCGGCTCCTAGGGTTTCTTCCCCTGTCCCCTCGCTGGTTTGCCCCTTGCCTCTCTGGCCTCTGCCTGAGCTTCCCTTTGGGTATCCCTCTGCCCTTCCATTTCCGGGGCCCTCTCGTGCCCCAGGAAGCCCCTGATTTAATGCTTATTTGGCGACTCACTCCCCCAGTTCTACACCCACCCTGACCCCCGACACCTACACACACACGTTCCACAGTCATCTCGCCTTCCCTCTGGGAGCAAGCTGAGAGTCTGTGTCCCTCTGTTGTCCTGTGCTGTGTGCCAGCCCCCGTGTGGGCATCATCTCCTCCTTCCTGGAGAGCCAGCCCTGCTGTGGCTGGGGGCTGGGCACTTAGGAAGTGGAGACGCTAGGCTTGTGCTCAGGCGGCTCTGCTGCTTAGCTCGGTGCCTCGGTTTCCCTATTCTTTTCAGGGTGAACTTTAGCCATTTAGCCAAGAGGCTCCTGCAGGTGTTCCAGGAGGACTGTGTGCAGAAGTACCGGGCGTCGCTGGTCACACACGGTGATCGCATGAGGTAACGACCTGGCCTCCTGGGCTCACGGCCTCCAGGCCCTTCCAGGCTCAGAAGTCCTTGGCTCAGCAGAGCCCTGGCTGAGGAGGAGGTGGTAGCAAAGGGACAAAGGCAGAGAAATGGGTAGTTTTGTGGTCCTGGGTGGCTAGGAGTCTGCGGGGCGATTTCTATGCATTAGCTTATATAATCCCGCAGTACCTTCCCTAGACAGTAAGTGGTATCACCCCTTCTTCCAAATGGGGAAACTAAGGCTCGGAGAACAGTCTCTTCCTCAGTACCACACAGCTAGCAGGTAGCAGGCCCGGGATAGTACAGGGGTGTGACTGCCCCTAAAACCTGGGTTCTTCCCACAGGCCCAGGTGGCATGTGCGAAGCCTTGCCCCTCTGGGAAGAGCACAGGATGGGCGGTGGCACAGTGGCCAGGAAGCAAGGGCAGGCAGAGGCCCTTACATAGAACCCCTCTCACAGGTGCTCCCTCTCAGAGAGCCCCACCCTCCTCCCCCACCTGCACCAACGCTGGCTCCTCCAGAGAAGGGCAGGTTCCCAGGTGCATCTGTTTGAGACCCACGGGCTGAGATGCAGGTGCCCAGCCACTCTCTCATTAGAGTACCAGTGCCCTGCTCCCCGCCCCAAACTCTGATGTACTTGGCCTGAAGTTGGCTTGGATAACGGCAGTTTAAAAGCTCTCAGGCGATTCTAATGTGCAGCCAGGACTGAGCGTCAGTCAACCACTGGTGTAAGATCTCTGCATGTGACTTCCTTTTGGGGCAATGGACAAAATGTCCTTGCTCACTCCCTGCACTTAGAGAAGCCACAGAAGAGCCTTGACCTTGATTTTCTCTGGAATGGCAGCCTCCGGAATTCCCATATGAAGTGTGGGCTGCCCTGAGCCACTCTGGAGCCGGACCTGGCATAGGTGACCCTGCCCAGCGCACTGGGTTTGCAGCTCCCAGCTGGTTGCGATGGGACCCTCACCAGCCTGTCAGAACATCAGCACTCTTACAGGGGGACAGGGGACAGTTGAGGGCACACCCAGACGGGCAGAGGCAGCGGGGGAGGCACTGCCTGGACCCGTGGATTCCTGCCGGTTGTCTGGAAGCCTACCCTCCATGGCTGTGCTGTGGCTCAAACAACAGCTGGGTGTGGCCCATAAGAGCCGGCAAGCCTGGCTCTGATTTTTAATCTGCTCTCTCCAGGGTGGTCCACGAGGCCAGGAACCACCTGCGCCTGGTCGCCTGCTCTGTGGCTGCCTACAGCACCGAAGCCCAGGAGGTGCAGGAGGGCCTCAGCAAGGTGCGGAGCTGCAGGGCAGTGGTGTTGCGGTGGGGGTGGGGGGGCTGCCCTGGACCAAGCCCAAGCACTGGGGATGGGTGGGAGATCTCTAACCCCAAAGGCGCCCTGAGGTGGGGATGGAGAAAGTGGAAGGCGCTTCCTGGCGATCCAGACTGAAGGACATGGCCAGGGCAGAGCCTCCAGAATGTTGGGACATCTTCCTCACCCTCCTCCTGCCTGGGAGGCTGCAGGCCACTCCTGAGAGGGGCCGTGAGACCTCTCCTTGACCTCCTGATCTGCGCTCTGCGAAGAGCCCAGTGCAGGCAGCTGGAGAAGCCACCTGCTTTGCCAAAAGGAATAGAGAGGGCGGCTTCTTCTAGGAAAGGCAACGTGGCCCCTCCCCTCCCCGCACGTGGCTGCCCCTCCCCCCTCAGCAGCTCCCTGTCTAACCGGACAGGGGAGAACATTGCAGTCAGGGTCATGACATCTGCGAAGACAGTGAGGGTGGCCGTGCCTCCAGGTTAGGAAGGAGGGCTCCCCAGCAGGGCCCCAGCTTTTGGTTGCTCTGGGGATGTGGCTGGGGGGCCCTTTTGTTACCCTTTTCTGGCGTTTCCCCAGCACTGCCCTCCCCACAGGGGAACTGGCTCTTCCCTTCTGACCAGAGTGTGGTTCCCCTCAGATCCTCGACTGGCTGTCTCTCCAGCTCCTGCAGGACAGAGCAAAGGGGGCCCAGGCCTCCCCAGCCCCCACGGCTCCTTATTCCAGTCCTGCACCCAAGGACCTGGATCTCCAGCTCAAGGACCTGGGTCTCCAGTGAGTACTCGAGTGTGTGTGTGTGTGTGTGTGTGTGTGTGCACGCGTGTAAGGGGGGTGAAAGTTAGGCCCTGAGGGCTGTGCCGCACACCAGGCCGAGAAGCAGGCGTAAGGAGAGGCTTGGTGGCCGGCTTCCCAGGGAAGGGGTCAGTCAGGGCAACTTCGGCCTCAGGCACAGCGGCTGCTCTTGCCTCTGCCTTGGACAGCATGGAGGAGCTCTGCAAGGAGATGAAGCTGCTGGCCTCCGACCTCCAGGACAACAACTGCATCATCGAAGGGTAAGGAGTCCCACTGTGCGCGGGGAGGGCTGGGTCCTCTAGCGCCTGCACCTGCCCAGGCCGGTTTGGTGGCAGGTGGCCGGAGCTTCGGCCTGTCCACAGGTGAGTCCACATCCTCACAAGGTGGAGGCTTCCAGGCTCTGCCAGAGCCCTGAGAATACAGTGCAACAGAGGGGAGCATTTCATCTGATTTTAAGCAATGGGGGGATATGCAAGGGAAGGAATTTGACCTGGATGCTGAGCCATTCTCCGCGCAGTCGGAGGTGGGCCTGAAGCATGTGCATGCGCAGCTATGAACATGGGCTGAGCCTGTACTTCCCCCAGCCTTGGGGTGGCGCTGCCTCATCTCCGCGTCATGCAACAGGAAACTGAGGCGTGGAGCCTGGGGTCATGGCCCTGGGCAGGTGCTCACAAGCCACTCGGGCTGCAGGCCCGGTGCTAGGCACTCTGCTTCGTCCCCTGAGCAGACCCCCCTCTTTGGGAGGAAGGGGTGCTACAGGGGGTCCTGGGGGTGCAGCAGGCTCAGATGTTTGGATTCTGTGCACCAGTAAAATCCACAAAAAAAAACTGGAGGGGCCAACTTCTCACACAAGAAAACCAACACATTTGAAGGGAAAACACGGGGCCATCAAGCAGCCCCGCTCCATCAAGCACGTTTTAGCACCAAGGGGAAGGCAGGACATCACCTCAGAAGTGAGGATGGCCTTGCCCTGGAGGTCAGGGGCTGGCATCCATATACACGCATGCAGGGAAGGCGAGGACCTGGTCCATCCTCGTGTGCCTGTCACCCCTAACCCCCATCTGGGAACCAGTGGCCTGCTGGGAAAACTCTACAGAGATTCCAACGCCTGACTCTGCTCCTTCCCAACTGCGTGGATGTGACCCTGGGAGGACCGCTCAGCTCTGAGCTTCAGTTCCTGCCTCTGTAACAGGAATAATGAGGCCCACCTCGTGGTGTGGCTGTGGGGATTAATGAGGTGTGATCTGGAATGTGCTGAGGAGGGGCGACAGGGTGCGCAGAGGGAAGGCCTCACTAGATGGTAGGTGTCCCCCCAGGCCACACCAGTCTGGGACCTCAGAATTGGGCCAGGAGGCGGGGAGGCTAGGAGGCCAAGAGGCCAGGAGGCGGGGAGGCCGGGAGCCCAGAGGAGCTGGTGGTCGTCTCCAGAGGCTCCGAGGCCCCTTGGGTTGAGGAGGCATCTCCCATGTCCCGTTCCAGCGAGGGGAGGATCCATCCTCTTAAATGCCCACCAAGGGGAGAGCCGACAGCTCCTCGGAAAGCCTTTCCAACGCAGCCCGGATGGGCAGGAAGTTCTAATTTTAGTGCCGACATAAATTATTCCTGCTGTGATATGTAGTCTATTTAGAGATAAAATAGTTTATTTTCTTCGTGAACTTTCACTTCCGTATTCAGAGCTGTAGCCAGGAGGCCTAAAGGAGCCTTTGGAATTCCTCTCCCTCCTAACCCGGCTGCACGGGGTTTACCAGGAGGGCTTTGAACAATCCAGAGGCCTGGGTCTTGCCCCAGAAGCTCTGGGCGTGGCCCAGGGTGGGATTTTACAAGCTTCGCACTGACTCTCGTGTATTCAGGGCTGAGAACCTCAGTTCTCGGGGGACGGTGGAGCTGAGTCCGGAAAGCTGGGAGCTGCTGGACGCTGTTTGGCCCGGGGAGTGGTCCCCAGGCTTCTGCATTTGGTGGGAGACGCTAACCTGCACCTTTCATTGCAGGTTAAGTCGGGTCCAATCGGCCCCTGATGTCTGAGCTCCATGGGTGCGCAAGGCAGCCTGAAGCATTAGAATCACGGGACCCAACCCAGCACTGTCCCTGCCCCATCATCAGCCTACCTCCCTCCTGGCCGGCCGCTGGGAGATGTCACAGCATTACCTTCACTGCCTGTCTGCGGCAGCACAGCACGCAGGCCCAGGGGCACCACACAGCCATCAGGACCCACCTGACACCCTACTCAGGCTCAGGCACAGCTCCTCCGTGGCTGGGTGCGGTCCCCTGGCACCCACAGCTGAACATTGCGGGGGCCCAGGGGAGCGAGACTCTGACAGTCCCTCTCCCCGGTTTACAGGGCGCTGCTCCTCAGGGCATAGAAGAGGCGGCCCACGGGGTTCCCCAGGGCGCTGGGCCACACGGCCTACTCCCAGTCTGCCTTCCTCTTGTGGTGTTTTTTGTTTCTTGTTGAACATGTAGACCTCTCCCCTCTCCTCTGATTTCCGAGGGTCACACACTCAGCTGCAGGCATTGCAGACTCTGATTTGCCTTCTGCTCTTGGTCTGGCTGAGCCTTAGGGTGAGAGTGGGTGGTGGGGGCACCACGTCCAGGGACCTTCCCCTTCTCTCTCCCTCGGAGGCACCACCAGTTCTGGGATGTCAGCCAGCGGGTCAGGAATAGCCATGCAGTCAGCACAGGCCTGTAAGCCCACCGCCCCGAGGGGAGACAGGCCTGTCCCTTTAAGTGCAATAAACGTGCCTTCCTTCTGTGCCCGGGTGTCTCTCACTGGCGGTGGGTGAGGCAGGGGAAGGCCGCAGGTGTGCCTGGCATCCCAGCTGCCACGTGGGCATCCGTGAGGAGAAGGACTGGAAAAGGGAGGCATGCCTGGTCACTTCCCGATCCCTGCCTTTCCCCCGAACGGGCCCTAATTTCAGGGAAAGGCCTCCAGCTCGGAGGGCTGCCTCCCATTCCTCCCTTCTCCCTCCCCTGTCTGCTGGGAAGCTGTATAAGGGGCCTGGAACTTGAGGAGGAAAAAAGACCTTTTGAAAATCGCAGATCTACCATCTAAGTGCCCACCCCTCTCCCCATGTCCCCCCGCCCCCCCCCCAACACTGTTGGAAACCCAGGCTGTGTCTGAAATACGAAGTTTGAACATTGCTACGGGTCGAATGGGGCCTGTCGTTTTGTCCAGAAGCCAGCATGGTGCCTGGGTGAGGCATTCAGGCTTGTGCACATTCAATCTTTCTCCTGAGAACCTCCAGGGTCCCTTAGCCAGAACTGGACTCCCCCCCGGCGTTGGGGGGCTGGGGGGAGGGAGTACACAGGAAAGTAGCACCAATAGGGGAGGGAAACAAATGAGAAGCCCCACTGTGTGCTTCAAAGCATCAAGATGACATTATGCTCGACCCCAGATAACCCCACAAGTCTTCCTGCCCAGCTCCCTGGAACCCCGAGTCTGGAGGGTAGCCTGCCTGATCATGGGGCAGAAGTGGGGGAGGCTGGGGCCCCACATCTGCCATTTCTATGCTGCTACTCCATGGAGAGACCGGCACCACTACAGACCGGGGGGGGGGGGGGGTGTTGCTGGGCTTTGCTCGCATCAGGCCTGAGTGGCTTCCCGTGGGCCATCTGGGCCTCCTGCCATGGGCCTTAGCCCAGTGGGCTCAGTTCTGAGGCTCCAGGACCCAGCTGCTCCCTCAGTGGCCCTGGGCCACCTCTGGTGGGCTCTGTCCCAGGAGCTCCGGCCAGCACTCCCGGATCCGCACCCCCTGCAGGGAAGCCCCACTGTGGGTTTTCCCCCGCAGCTGCCTCTGGACCCCACATGCTTGGTGGGGCTCAGCACGAGCGCCAGGGGATCCCTGAAAGCCAAGTGCAGATTGTTGGAGGATGACACGCAGGATCCGGGCTCTGGGAGCTCATGAGCAGAGCCCAGCAGGGGACTCACTGCCAGGCTTCAGCTCATCCTGTGCGGGGCAGCGCAGGACACAGCGCCTCCACCATCTCAGCTTCTCAGAGCTGCTGACTCCACCTCCACGGAGCTGGGGCGGGGGGGAGGGGGACTGCACCAAGGCCTGTGACCGGAGGGACCCTGTAAGACCCCCAGGGACCTGAAGCCTCTTAAGCATCCCTCTCTAAGTCCTAACGTAACACTGAAAACGAAGGGCTGCCCAGTTCCTCAGATGCAAAGGGGGCGCCCACAGCCGCCAGGTGCCTGGGAGCCGAGCCTGCTCAGGAGCTCACCTCCATGGAAGGCAGATGCTGCGAGGACAGCAGGGCACAGCTCACGGGCAGTCTCACACGGTCTCCCCCTAGCAGGGCGAGTGCTCAGTTCAGCCGGGACAGGGGGTTGGGAGAGGACCTGGAGCGGTGACTCCAGGCTGGGGTTTGCAGGGGAGGGGAGGGGAGGTGCCCAGCAGTGGAGGCCTGGGCAGCATCCCGCCCATGTGAGCAGCACCGGCCTCCACATGGGCCTGGGAGGCGGCGAGAGGAAGGGGAGGAGCCAGGCCCCAAGGTCCTCACGGCCACGCTAAGGATCTCAGCTTTCCCTCAGGCTCCGTGGACACAGGCTGTAGGGCAAGTCCCACTGGCATTTTAAAGGTATGACTCTGGGGCCTGCGTGGTGCCCATGTGAGGGTGGATGGAAACACCCTGCCTCAGTTTCCTCACGTGTAAAATAGAGATGGTGTCTCTCCCAGATATGGGTAGAGATAAACTAGGTATTTCCACAAAGCGCCTGAAACCCCATGTGGGTTTGGGTACACCCTCCCCAGCCTGCCTCCCCTGGCTGGGAGGCCCCTGCCGGCCTGGAGCAGAAGCAGAAGCTGGTCTCAGAGAGCTCGGCCAGGGGCTCGGCCAGTCACCCTCATCCGGGGGGAGTCCACGCAGCATTCAGACCCACAGCCAGCAGGTTCGGGAACCAGCCTGGCTCAGGTTAAAGGGGGGTCTGCCCACGAGGTCTGGAGGGGCTGGGGCTGCAGGGCTGTGGTCTCTGTTTCTCTCTCACAACGGACAGTTTCCTCCTTAAGGGCTGGTGATTCAGAACGGATTCTGGGACCCCCCTCCCCCTCCTGATTCCCTGCAGTGAGGGTGAGCCTGCACTGCTGGCCTTCCCTCCTCCTGCTGTGACTCTTACCCAGCTCAGGTCTGAGAGCCTGAGGTGTCCCGAGAAGTCGTGTGAATGAGCCAGCTCGGGCCATTGGCAGTGGGCGGTACACTGGACTAGCAGCACCCTCACCTCACAGCCAGGGACACGCTAGGCCTCCACAAAGGCCTGGCCACTCTCCAAGTGGACTCACCATTTGCACTCAGGGGGCTGCCTCAGTTCAGCAGGGTTGGGGAAACGGAGGGGGGGCACTCAAAGAATTGCTGCCGCTGGTCATCTGGGGTTCTCTTCCAAACTGCTTCCAGGAACTTGTAAACAGTGTAATTCCTGGCTTCCTCTCCCCAAATCGCAGAAAAGATCCTGAATGAGGCAACCCCACTGGGAGGCGGAAAGGAATGGGCCAGGGTGGCCTGAGGACTTGGATTTTATTTTCCTTGGAAGCACAGAATGGCAGCAGCCACTTGAAGCGGTTGGGTCCTCTCCCTGCACCCTCTGCCAGAGGCGGGGAGGAGTGGGGGTGAGATGGGAGTGAGGAAAGGAGAGAGGGTGGTGGGGAGGAGGGAAGGATGGAGAGGAAGGGAAGGATAGATGGAGTAGACAAGGGAGAAAGAAGGAGGGAGGGGAAGAAGCAGAAATGAGAGGAACAAGGCAGAGACCCAAAAGAGGGTGGGGGGTGGTGTGGTGGCCTGGGGTGAGAGCAGGGATAGGCTTAGGTCATCCGGGACACTCAGCTCATGCTGGTCTGTGGCAGCCCTGCCCTTGCTGCTGCCGCAGCGCTGGCCCCCCCCCTCCCCCGCTGGCTAGAATGCAAGTGGCTATGGCTTGGAGGCTACCCCCTGGCTGGGAAGAAAGGGCTGCTGACATCTGCCTGGAATAGCTGCGTTTTTCCAACACACACACCAGCCAGCCTTATCTCAGCCTGGCAGAGTGGCCTGGGATGGGAACATTCCATTAACTGGGACACAGACGGAGGAGGCGCCACTTAACTGCTTGAAAACGAGACCCACCCCCTCACCCCACATGGAGACACCCTTCCAGGCCTTTCCAGGAGCCTCGAATCCCTGCTCACATTCCCACCCTGGCTTGCCCTTCTTGTCCCCAGGGATCCCCATGGGACCACTCCAGTTTGGAGACACAAAGAAGGCCCACCCCCTGCAGTGGGGATGGTGACCTGCCAGCCCTCAGCCCTGGACAGTCACCAGCACCTGGAGCAGGAAGTCCACCCCAGTGGGACCAGCTCCCTTGCACGTGAGTCTTGAGGGGAGTTCCGGGCACCACCCCCACTTCCACGCAGGCCCGGCCAGTCTCTGGCACCTTCTGCTCTCCCTGGACCAGGCAATTCCCTCGTCTCCCCTCCCTGGGTGCAGGGCCCTGACTCGAAGGGATGTTAAGAGAGAAATCCTGGAGTAGGTACAGGTGGGGAGCGGACAGCCGAGTTCATTTCATTAAACATTTAATGAGCACCTCCTATTGGCCCCACGCAGTGTGATCAGAAAGAGCAGCAAGACCCCAGTGAGGCCCGGCTGGTGTGGCTCAGTGGCTGAGTGTCAACCTTTGAACCAGGAGGTCACGGTTCGATTCTGGTCAGGGCACTCGCCTGGGTTGCAAGCTCGATCCTCAGTAAGGGGCATGCAGGAGGCAGCCCCGAAATGATTCTCATCATGGATGTTTCTCTCCCTCTCCCTTCCTCTCTGAAAAAAAATTGAACAAGAGCAAAGACCCACATGGGGAAGGCAGAAATGTCAGATTGGAACCGTGACTCACGTCGTGATGGCAAGTATGTTAGAGACACAGCTGGCAGCGGGAGCTCCAAACAAAGCTCTCTGGTCTGGGGGGCCTGGCGTTTGGACTGGACCTGGGACGTGAACAGGGTTGTGATACGGAGAGAAAAATGGAGGAAGGTTTTGCTGGTCTTTAAACTGCGTCTACAAAGCAAGATCAGAGATCTGAAGCATTGCTGCTGTTACCACACTGGCTGGGCAGTGCAAAGGCAAAAGCGTGGATCGGAGTCCAGACTGGGCCAGCTTTGTGGGCGTCACATGACTTCTTTGAACCTCAGTTGTGTCACCTGGGAGATGGGAATGCCGGCCGTTTCACAGAGTGGCCATGAAGATGAAGTCACTCCAGCCAAGAGTGCCTGCCAGACAGTAGGAATTGAATGCATAGTTCTAGAGTAAGTGCATGTAACATGTAGCATTTTACAAGGGACTGTCACAAACATTATTATTTTTAAAATATATTTTTATTGATTTCAGAGAAGGGAGAGGGAGAGAGAGGTAGAAACTTCAATGATGAAAGAGAATCATTGATTGACTGCCTCCTGCAGGCCCCACACTAGGGGTCGAGCCCACAACCCATGCATGTGCCCTGATGGGGAATTGAACTGTGATCTCCTGGTTCATAGGTCGACGGTCAACCACTGAGCCATGCTGGCGGACTTCACAAACATTTCTTTATTTTTTATTTGTGTGTGTGTGTGTTAAAATAATTTTCTGCTGAACCATTTATTTATTCTTGAAATGTCCTCTCTGTTCCCCCTTCTTTCTATTTTCTTAACCCGACCTTCCAGCACTGAACCCTCTGGATGCCCACTATATTCCTGCAGCATCTGAGCACAATGATTGTCTTGAATACACTCACTTCTGGGCCTTCACAAACATTTTAATCCCCGATGACGCTTGTCACGGTCCCGGCTCACTGGCTAGCAATGGAAGGTATTACTGACCCTCATGACACATTGCAGGCCACACCTACTTCCTTGGGAGGCTGAGCTCAGTGTGTGACACGCGCGGCCGGAGCAGGGGAGGAAGCAGCGTGGAGAGCTGGAATTGTGGTTAACAGGAGTCAGAGCATCCGCCCTCAAATGTCTAGGGAAGGGTCACACAATCCCACAATCACACAACACACTGCCTCGGGCCCATTTTCCAAGTGTGGCCTGTGAGTCACTCTCATCAAACTCCCTTACAAAATGCGGACCAATATCCAGACTTCCCAAACCAGCCTGTGGAGAGGGGGTCTGGGAACAATCTGGAACACACTCGTGCATGAGGTGTGGGAAAGTGTAGGGTCTGTGGTGCCCCCCGCTTCCTCCGCCTGAGCCGCCCTCGCTTGGGGAGCCAAGGGCCTACTCCAACCAGGTTTGTGTTGAAATGTCTGCTCCTTAGAGGCTGCCCAATCTAGTCTTCGTCCCTGTCCCTCTCTGGCCCCTGAACACACGTCATGTTCACCCTAGTATGTAACCTGACACTACATTGCATGTATGTTTGCGTGTTTCTTACCTGGCCCCACCACTAACATGTAAGTTTCCGGAACATGTCCCTGTCGATTCATTGTTGTACCTTTAGTGCCTAGAACGGCGCCTGACATAGGGTGGGTATTAAATAACTGTTCAATGAATCTCCGCTCTGTGCCCTGGAAGGTCACAGGGGCCACGGGTGCTGCGGGCCACGTACTCCAGCCCTTCTCCCATTCTGAGCACAGGGTAGGGTTGCACTTCCCGGCGCCCTGGTGCAGGAGGTGTAGCGAGGTCTGGCCAGTGCGGAAGCGAGTGGAGCCTTTAAAGGTGGTGCAGGACCCTGCAGGCCCTCAGCCGCCCTCTGCACAGTGACTGGCACCATTCGCTGTGGTGGCTGCTCCATCGCCTGGCTCCCTCAGTGGCCTGATGAACAGTCTCCCTGGCACATGGCGGAGGGCAGTGGAGGGAGTGAAGAAGAGTCTGGCTCACAGGGGGGGAGAGGGGGGATGGCTCATTACTATAGCAGAACCTGACCTGCAGGACAGGCCTGTGAGCCCCTGCAGAGCCCAGAGCCTGGGAATCAGGAGTCACGGGGAGGACCCCAGGCGCTTTGGGAATTTCAGGAGGCTTCAAAGCCTCACAGCCAAGCAAAGCTCCGTTTCCCCTGCAGAAAGGACACCTCTGACCTTCCTCCCGTCCTGCTAAGACGCTCTGGAGCGGGTGGGAAAGCCTGGAAACACTGTCCCCTGGGGGAGCTGACACGCTCTGGGGCCACCGCGGACTGACCTCACACACTGACCACACACTCAGACTCTCACAGCCCTTCCCCTTGGTCAAAAGTGAAAACATGAAGCGGCCCCCTCTTCTGGGCGTGAGTCACAGAGGGAAGTCCAGGGCTCCGGGCCCCGAGGAGCTGCTCGCGTGGGGAAAACTCCAGCGGAGGTGTCTCTGCCAGGCTGCTGTGGTCTCACCCGTGCAGCCTGCATGACACAGGGCCCAAACAATGCTCGGGTTCCAGCATCGGACCTCACCCTGACCCTCCATCAGAAGAATTTATACTCCCCTGGGGAGGGAGGAATGAGGGTGCACGCGTGTGTGTGTGTGTGTGTGTGTGTGGTGTGTGTATGTGGTATGGGGGGAGGTGTGTGTGTGTGTGGTGTGTATGTGGTATGGGGGGAGGTGTGTGTGTGTGTGGTGTGTGTCTGTGTTGTGGGAGGAAGGGGATGCTCCTCAAGGAAGAAGAAACTGGGCTGGAAAGATGGCATCAGAGGAGCAAGACCCAGGCAGGGAGCCTCCTGTTGAGTTCGGGGGAGGCAACTACCTCTCCAGACCTCGATTTCTTGGCTCAGGGAGAGGAACCTTAGATAAACCTGTTAACCTTGGGGTTGGTTACATGACGTCATATCATCTCCATTTTCATCTCTTTCCCATCCCAGAAGCCAGTGTCCAGCGCTGGCCTGGTATGGTCTCCGCCCACTCGGTGCTGAGAGCAGCCGCCATCCCACCTGCTGCCCAGCTGCCTGCAGCAGGAACACAGAACCCAGCATTTTTCTGTGCAGCCCAGGCGATCTGGAAAGGTTTACACCTGGTCATTCCCGACGGTCCCCAGTCTCCAGTGCCGGAGGAGACACTCATCCCAGGAACCTCTCTGGCCTGGGCTGCCAGGGGTGGGGTGGGAGGTGGAGGGCAGAGATGTGATTGTCAGCGATTATTTCACAAATGACATTTCCAAACTGGCCTCCCAGTGATGAAGTCTTTGCCAGGTCTCCCCTTCTTGCCACACCAAGCTGGCACCCCAAGCTCACAGTGGGTCCACACCCTGAACCTCACCCAGCCCGCTGCCCTCTTGGGAGGGAGGGAGCTCCAGCCTGAAGAGAGGACAGAGGACAGAGGGTGGGTGAAGCAGATGAGTGCATGCAATACAGGTTTCTGCACCAGCCAAGAGCCTGCATGCAGAACAAGTAGAAAGATGGGAATCAGACAGCACAGAGGCAAACTGCACTTTCCTTTTCGGACATTCAGCAGAGCGCATCCCGAACAGCCCTCCCACTGGGTTTCTGTCAGTCGTGTCCCAGGAACTTCACCTGTCCTGTGGGGGAGAGAATGGAGGAGCCCATCTTATCACTACCTTCCATCTGACAGGGAGGCCTTGGACCAGAGCACCCGCACCCCCTGGGAGCTCATTAAAAAGGCAAAATCTCAACCCCTTCCCCCAGACATACTGACTCAGAAACTCTGTGTGCAGAGGCGTAATCTGTGAGCTCGGGAGGCCTCCAGGTGATTGCCATGCGTGCCAAAGTTTGAAAACCACTGATGTAGAGAAAGCCAGCTTCAGCCAGGGCAGAGGAGAGGTGGAGGAGGGGAGCAGGGGGCAGCTGGAGGCCCGCACTCCTGAATCTCAGCTCCTCCTCTTTGCAGGGCTGTGGCCTTGGCTGCTGTGGGCTCACTTACCCACATACCACCTTCAGCTCCAGTCTCTTGTGAGACCCATGGACCCTACGACATGTCCTCCACTACAAATGTGATCATCCCGGCCCTGAGGGAGAAGCCAGGGACCAGAGCAGCCTGGGAATTCCCCGGCCACCAGACTCCAAGAAATGTTAGGAATTACCTAAGCATTACTGCAAGGGGAAACGAAAAGCAAGAGTGAGAATTCCCCTACCAGACGCTAGGGGGAGACCCATCTCTAGCCTGGGAAGCGGGGCAGGCGGCGAGGTCTAGAAGATTTTAGACGATTCCCCAAGTTGTTTGCTGGTGACCTCTGCTAAACCAACCCAAGTGAACCCCAGCTTTAGGAAGACGGGCAGTGATGGCTGGTCCGCTGGCCAGGCCTGCAAACGCGTCTCCCTGTCGCCTCATGCCCAGACCCACTTAGTTACAACTAGAAGCTGAGGAGGGCCGGGGTCATGCAGCTAGCTGGTCTGCCCGGACACAGGTTCACACGGACGGGAGGCCCGTTTCCTCTCGTGAGAGGCGATCAAGACCCGCTCCATCGTCTGCGGGACCTCGGGCAGAGAGAAAGCGCCTGGCCCTTTGTTCCAAAAGTGTGAACACTCTCAAGATCGTGACAGCGGAGCGTTGAAGGGGGTTGGATGGGCTGCTGATCCTGGTGCCGTAGCCAAGGCAATCGGTCCTTGGGGGCCACCGGTGAGCTGTCCATACAGGTGCTGAGTAGGTATTTCCATGGCAATTACTAGAGCAGCTAGGGGAGGGCAGGGTTTGATGGAGAAGCAGAAGCTCTTCCCACCCAGGGCCCACGACCCCCCACGCCCAGCCTTCCCGGAAAGGAATCTCCTGCAGGTCAGGGCTGCGCGCCGCGGGGAAATCCGAGGGAGCGCGGCGCGCGCACAGTCCCTCCCGCCGCGGGCAGCATCTGCAGCGTCGCTCGGCGTGGGGATCGGCTCACAGGGGAGGGGGAGGAGGAAGGAAGCCGAGGGCACGACCCTCGGGTCCTCTGGAAACCAGGAGGGTGGCGGGCAGACCCCCGGCCTAGACCTTTCCCTCGACCCCGCTTCTTGCTAGATCTTCAGCCCTTCCTCCCGCCCGCCCCGACCTGGGCGCGCAGTGCAGCAAGTGGGGGGATCTGGGAAGGGGGAGGTGATGGGGGAGGGAGTGGGTGGGGCTGAAGGCAGACGGTCCGCAACGAGATGCCTCTTAGGAGTTGTTCCGAAGAGCGTCTTTCCCATACGCAGTCCTCCAGCGGCCCCAGCGGGCCGGTCCGCGTCCTGAAGACGCCCCGAAATCCACACGTGTTCGTGCGCCCCCCACCGCCGAAGCAGCGGCTCCGCGGGTCTGCGGTTCCCAGGGGTTGTCCTTCCTGCCTCTCCCGCGTCTCCCCGCCCCTGCCCCGCCCCGCCGCCTGCGGTCCCTTTAAAGGCCGCCGGGCTGGGGCCGCCCCCCTCTCGAGGCGAACTCGGGAGTAGCGTCGGCGCTGCGCCGCGCACCCGGCGGGTATGGTCATGGCTTCCCCGGCCATTGGGCAGCGCCCGTACCGGCTGCTCTTGGACCCAGAACCGCCGCGCTATCTGCAGACCCTGAGCGGCCCGGAGC
Organism: Murina feae; assembly: GCA_004026665.1. Lineage (NCBI taxonomy): Eukaryota > Metazoa > Chordata > Mammalia > Chiroptera > Vespertilionidae > Murina > Murina feae. The sequence goes on along the minus strand of PVJC01000046.1, from coordinate 14,076 downwards.
CGCCGCCGCCGCCGCTGCCGCCGCCCGGCCGGGCCTCCCGCCGCTGCGCCCCCGCGCCCGTCTCCACTGCGCCCGGGGCGCACGAGGGGCGCGGCGCCCGCAGGGCTCCCCGCGGGGACCTGGACCCCCCACCCCGGGCCTCCCGCTCCGCTCGCCCTCTCCGGCCTGGGCTGCAGCAGAGACTGCGACGGCGGCCTGGAGCGCCCCGGCCGCGAGACGTGCGGAGCATCTTCGAGCAGCCGCAGGACCCCCGCGTCCCGGCGGAGCGAGGCGAGGGGCACCGCTTCACCGAGCTGGCGCTGCGCAGCGGCCCGGGCTGGTGCGACCTGTGCGGACGAGAGGTGCTGCGGCAGGCGCTGCGCTGCGCTAGTGAGTGCGGGGCCGGGCGGGGCGGGAGGGCGCGCGGGGGACCGCAGTCCGTGCCGAGGGACTGCGAGGGGCAGGGGCAGGGAGAGGGGGGGCATTGCCCTCTCTGGCTCCAGGGGAGACCTCGGCTTTAAGGAAAGGAGAAAAGCCCTGGAAACTGCTCTTGAGTCCCCCGCCCCGTACCCTTGAGTGACTGCCTATTGCCCGGGTCTGGTTCTGCAGTTTTAGCAAATACCTCTCCTGACGGGCACCTGCTCGCCCCCTCCCCAGGCGCACACGTGGGTACGCTCAGGCGCGCAAATTGCGTCGATGGCCGCAGCCGCAAGGTCATTCCGCTGCACCCTCTTGGTTTTGTTGTCGGTTCTGGAGAGTGGGGTTGTGAGACTGGTATTGAGATGGTCATTGACCTGTGCTTATTAGGGTTCGTGGCAGAGTGGTTTGTTTGTCCATCTGTGGCCCCGGCCAATGGTACATGCTCTCCTCCAGGGTGTCCGGTTGGGGTAGGGAGGGGAGCTGGTTAGGCTTTGGCTAGAAGCAGCTGTGAGGCTGAAGAGAGCCTGAGGTTACCCTGGACCCGTGCCCCCTCCTGCCTTCTATCTCTGGCCCCTCAAACCTTTGGACCTGCTCTGATGTTTGACCGCAGGCTGCCTCCTCCCCTTCCTCCTGTGTCATTGCTCTAAATGTCCTGGTCATCATGCTCCGGCCCCTTCCTCCCAGAGCTCCCAGATCCCTCCAGCCTCCCCTGAGCCAGGCTCTCCTCCAGCCTGACGATAACACGGAGGACACCCAGGTGCAGGTCTTCCGAGCCACTTCGCAGGCTTCTTGGGGTTTTGTTATTTTCTTCCTCTTACAGTTAGGGGTGTGTATTAACAAGCGTCCTCTCCCCACCTCCACCTCCATTTTCGCTGTTGCCCGTGTTTGAGTATCTATGTGTTTATGTGTTTAGATGCATGTTTTCAGTCTCTGAGGCACAAGCACAGGCAATGGCACAACTCTAGCAGGCACCTCTGGAAGTGGGTTGTGCACATTTCAGCAACTGGCCCTCCGCCCATGCTCTGTAATTGGCACCTTGGGCAGCACCCACCCCATTCACATCAGGAAAAGCCCACTTAGTCTCTCTCTGCAGTCAGTCCACCGCCCAGGCTGTCAGGGCATCTCCCACGGCAGTTGGCTGCAGGGAAGGGGAGCTGACTCTAAGCCGGGGTCAGGTGGAAGGGGGAGACTGGAGGGGAGGGGAAGGGGGTGCTCATCCTCCCAACACCAGAACTCACAGCTCAGGTGCCAATGAACAAGGAAAGCAAAAGTTAGAGTTAGAGAGGGGTGCGCAATGGGTCCTGGGCTGCTGCCACTCGGTCAAGGCCCTGACCTTGCAGTAGAATTGATGCAACTTGCCCTCGGATGTGTTGGCAGCTCTGGCCTCTCGGGGGCCTGGAGTATTTTATTTCCTGCGTTCACCAACCCTATCAGCACGGAGGCGGCGTCCTCACGGCAGTGGCTTTTCTGGGGGCGGGAATCCCGGGGGGATCCGCTTCATTGGAATCCTGGTTTTCATTACGACGTTCGTATCCGTTGTTGAACATGTCGCACGGAGCTTGATGATTCTTTGGGGATGGTGATAACAGTATGTGTGTATGCGTGTGTGCACATGTGCGTGTGCTACTCCATGGCTAAATGAATGCACGCTCGCGTTACATTAGAACTGTTCGTTTAATGGGTGCATAAGTAGTTTATGGCGGCAGGAAGACCAGGTGCAGTGATGCTTCCTCTGACGTCGTGTGACATGGTGGCCCCCACACAGGTTTAATAGCAACCGGGGATGGCTGAACACCAGAGAGAGCGCAGAGCTGGGACCAAGGGGCTGTGGAGAGGGGGCTCTGTCTGTCATTATTAATATGGACAGACGGAGGCTCCCCTGTGGACCTGCGGCTGGAGGGGAACAGTGAGGAAATGTTCTCAGGTGCAAATGAGGGCCGGCAGGTGGAGGGAGGCCCAGCAGGTTGGGCTCGCTAAGGCCCTTCCTTTAAGCTGAGGGTCTCCTTTCATGGAGAGGGTGGTTGGTTTTTATCTTTATTCTGAAAGGTCAGGCTCAGAGAGATGACTTTTTAAAAGCAGCACTATGGCTCTGACCGGTTTGGCTCAGCGGACAGAGCATCGGCCTGCAGACTGAAGGGTCCCAGGTTTGATTCCAGTCAAGGGCATGTACCTTGGTTGCGGGCACATCCCCAGTAGGAGGTGTGCAGGAGACAGCTGATGGTTGTTTCTCTCTCATCGATGTTCCTAACTCTGTATCTCTCTCCCTTCCTCTCTGTAAAAAATCAATAAAATACATTAAAAAAATAAAATAAAAGCAGCGCTATGAAGCAGTTAAGAGGACAGCCTGGAACCAGAAGATGTGGGTGTGAGTCTTGACCCGGACCCCGAGTCTCAGTGTGTTTCACCTCCTGGTTTTAAAAAATGGGGATAATAACAGACCCGTGTTACTGTGTTCGTGTGAGAATTACATGAATTAATGTATGGAAAGCACGTGGAGCAGTGCCTGGAACATGCAGTATGAGCGTTGGGTGCCATGTGGGTGTTTTATGCCTCCCGTGTGGCACAGTGACAATGTGTCTGGCTTGGGACGCCTCTCAGGGTCACCTTTCCGAGCGCCGTGTAGTTTTCAGACTCTGCGTGGCTGCGGAGCTCATTGAGGAAGCGAGTGCCACGCGTGTCCCAGGAAGCGCGGGCATTCATGTCTCCTGGAAACATCACTCCCAGAATGCCATCGGCCCCTGGCTTTGCTCCTCTGGCCCCCGGCACAATGCCAGGCACAGAGCACAGCTTTAGTTAGTGGTGGCTGATGCAGACAGCAGCTTGTTGTTGCTGTGAAATCTCCCTGCTCTTGGGAAGAAGGGCAGTGAGTATTCGAATGACACCTGCTTGGGCAGGCAGCTGACCCTGGTGGGAACCATGTTGGCGAAGTGGGCCTGTGCTGAGGGCAGCTGTGAGGAAACGGCCCGCCTGCCTCTTCAGTGAAAGTTCCTCTCATGTACGCGCACTCCTGCCTCAGGTCTGCAGCTGAGCTCTGGTGAAGGCTGTGTTTGCAAACAGGAAAGTTCAGGGTTAACGTTAATTCCTAGGATTGAAGGAATCCTGTTTGTTAGGTAGAAAAGGGAATCTAGTGGGGATTGGTGAGGAAGGAGGGGCTTTTGGTGGGACAGTCCCGATTTTTAACAATTTGTCCCGCGTCCCACGGTGTTTTAAAAAAGTCCCGATTTTTGGAAAGAAACATATGTACTACTCTTTGTAATATTTTAAGTAATAATAATAAAAAGAACTCCCCCACCCCCCCTCCGGTCAATGGTGTCCTGCTTTACCAATGTTAAAATCTGGTCACCTTAGGAGAGAGAGAAGAGAATTGTATACCCAGGTGTGTTTTGGGGCGGGGCCCTGATCGGGGAGAGAATACCCATTTCCAGTGCTCCAGGTGGGAGTGGTCAGCAGCCAACAACCCCCTGCCCTTTGACTTACTCCTCAGGGAATGTGCCTTCTAGGGCAGTGGTTCTCAACCTTGGCTGCACATTAGAGTCACCTGGGAATCTTTTTAGAATCCTGATTTCTGGGCCTCAGCCTCCGGAAATTCCGTTTCTTTCTTATTGGGCGGGGCCACAATATTAGTAACAAAGAAGCAGAATTCCCGGAGGATGAGGCCCAGAAATCAGGATTTTAAAAAGATTCCCAGGTGATTCTAATGTGCGGCCGAGGTTGAGAACCACTGTTCTAGATCATGATCCCTTTGCTCTGTAAAAGGCATCTAGAATTGACCTTTGACCTCCCATCTCCTTTTGGTCGATATATAAGCCTCCAGGGAATGGTCTAGAAAATGGGGAAACCTAAGTCCGACTCAGCATTCCAGGAGGGTTGGTTGGACACACCTGGCATGCTGTCAGCGCGTGCCACACGCCCGCCCCAGAGCCCGTCTCTCTCTGGGAGGGCGTTGTCCAGAGCTGGGACGTGCTATGTGATTGAATTATAGGGTTGCAAGGGGGGCCCTGTGGCTCATCAGCGAACCTCCCCTTCCTGTAATAGACGTTAATTATGGTGTGAGTGTGAGGCCTTTGCATGGCCTTCAGGGATGGGGACCTTCGTGGGGAGGGAAGCTGGCATCTCACAGGGCCCCCGGTCCAGCCACCTTGTCTTGTCACTGCATTAATGGATGGGCTTACCCCTTCGCTCTGCACACGCTGAAACCACGCATGTGGCAGCCAGGGGTCCTGCAGGCCCGAGCCTTGTCGGGTTCTCTGTGGGAGAGAGTGCAGGGACATGGACCTTAAGTATCCCTGCAGCCGACCCAGAACCCGGGCACTTGGGCAGCGTGGTGTCTGCCCAGTGCACCCAGCAGCACTGAGGTGTGTGTCCTGAAGTGTTGTCACAGGTTCCATGCTTGCTTTGGAGGTTAGGGAAGTTGAGCACCAAGGTGGGTGTCATGCCGTTAAAGCTTGAGGACACCTCCCCCACTTCCAGCCCCTGCCCTGCTCCTGGCTCTTAGTGGGGTCTTCTTGGGAAAGGCCCTAACCGCCCCCTCCCCTCGTGAGCTCCGTTAATAAGGGGGAGCTGGGTGTGGGGGCACCTGGAATATGCTCTGAGAGAGGCCTCTGGGCTCCCCACGCTGTGTCTGTTTCCTCTGTCCCTGCTTCCTGTCTTCTCAAAAGATGAGAGAAGATGAGAGTGAAAGGATAAAATGGGGGCTTAATCCACCCGCCCCCCACCCCCGTTCATCAGAGCATGAAATTCCCTGATTAGGGAGGGAGAGGGGCTTGAATCCCAGGTACAGTCAAAAATGATTAATGCCACTTGTCTGCCAGCCTCATTAGACTTGGTAATGAACATGTGTGTTTGCCTGCTGATCCTGCGAGTTATGAGGTGGACGTGGATTGACATCTCCCCTCAGCACTGAGGGTTTGATTTGGGATCATCTCTCTGCTCCCCAAGTTCACCGGTGAACCCGCTTATGCCAAGCCGGATTGCTAGGCCCTGAGTGACAGAGGAAGGACAACCCAGCCCAGCCCCAAGGGCCCTGGCCGATGAAGGGACTCGCCTGCGCCAGGAGCAGGGGCTGGCGGTTCAGGAGGGCGGCTGAGGCTCAGGCAGGCCCGGGCCCGCTGGGAGGAGGATGGAAAACGCCTCACAGGAGTGCCTTGTCTCTGCAGAGTCCGGGGTTTCATGCTCCTGCCACGCTCAGCCTCTGGGCAGCCTCATGAGGTCAGAACTCAGGGAGGCCTCTGCCCAGGTCTCGCAGGCAGGAGTCGCCAGTGTACCTGGCTGAGGCCAGGCAAGGTTAGGCGAAGCAGACTGGCTTTGGAGGCTTTGGGCATCTCCGGCCGTCCAGCCATTTCCTTCCTTCGGACCGTGCTCAGCACCTCTATGTCGGAGACACCCCCTGACTGCTGCCCCGTGGGCCCTTCTCTGGCTACCCGCACCCCTCCTCACTCCTCAGTCTCCCCATCAGAGGAGCTGCTCGCCTCCCTGGCCCTGCCCAGCTACCATAAAGGCTGGCGAGGGAGCTGTAAGCTCATCTCCGGCCTCATGAGAGGCCTTTCCTGTTCTAATTCCTTAGTGACAGGCAGCGTATTCTTGGGTGGGGAGGATTTGTGGGTGCGCAAAGCATGCAAACAGGCATTCCCCGGACTCCTACCAGCACCTCAGTCAGCACCCTCCTCCCCACCCTCCTCCCCACGCTCGCTCGCAGACCCAGTGCCAGTGGCAGGGTGCTTCCGGCCTCCTCCGCTGACCTCCACAGGCTACCCACCCTTCCCCCAGGGCCCTGGCCGGTGCTCCGCCGCCTGGGTCAGGAATGCTGGCAGCAGGCGACGCTGGGAAGGCCAGTCCTCACTGGGGAGATGCTTGTGCATTTAGTCACTTTCGGGTTTTTTCCACGAGTTTTGGCAAGCTTCTCCCCACACGCTCAGGGCCCGATTGCAGGGTTGGGAAGAGAGCTGAGCCAGCATAAGCTCTGGGGAAAGACCGAGGAGTCCAAGGTGATGTCACACAGGGCGGCAGGCTCAGTACCCTGGGGGCACTGGCTTAAGGGGAATAAAATCAGTGCTGGGGGGTAGTCATGGGGAGCCCGGGCCCAGGGTCCAGACTGTCTTGACGCAGACCTGGGGAGGTGATATCTGGGTGTTCTGTGAAGCACCCCACATCTATGCCGGAGACGTGGGCAGAGCCTGGTGGGCGCTCCATGGTGTAAGCCTTGGCCACAGTGGCTGATGAGTTCATGCAGGGTCTGCTCTAGCCTGCCTGTGCCTCCTGGCATGGAGAAGGTTCTTGGGAGAAGCCCCGGGAAAGGGAAACTGAGCTGTTTGGAGACAAGGAGGCAGAGCAGCAGGTCCCTCCTGGCCGTGGAGAGTGCCCTTGGCTGAGCGGGGTCTTGTTGCTCTAACAGGTGCTGATTTTCTTTAGGGCTGCGCTCCCCACACCTACTGTCTTGGCCCCAATGAGGGCATCAGAGGCACAGTGGGAGTTGGCCTTATGCTGAGGGTTTGTACGGAGGGTGGGGTGGGGAAGTCCAGTCTGCTCTTTACTGTGTGTCACTGGGCAGGTGGCCAGGTATGTCACTCACGGTGACCACAGTGGGCTTGGTCATGTTTATTATTCAGTGGAGGGCCTGCACCCCACCTTTACTCTCCCTCCTGTGTCCTGAGCAAACATCTCCAGGGCGGACAGGTCTTACCCAGGCGTCTGCAGTGACTCCGGACTAGGGCTTCTAGAAAATGGCAACTTGGCTCCCACGGACCTTTCGGAAGCCAGGGCTCGAGAGGCGCGCTGTTCTCTGCCTAGGTACTTCACTCCTTGCACGTTCTGTTTCCGCTGAAGGCTGGACCTGGGGAGGAATTAGCATTGTGTTTGCTGGAAGTGTGAGCCTGTTAGGATGGAAGAATCCTGTAGATCAGGGGAGGGGAACATCCAGGCTTGAGGGCCATTTAAGGCTTCGAAATCAGTTGGCCTGGCCCTTTTAGGGGTGCGTTAATTAAACGTTTGACCAAATACAGCAGGCTAATTTTTAAGTTCATAATTTTGTATGGACCGCGAATTAGGTTATAAATGTCCACTTGGACCTGGCTGGCATGGTTTAGTGGTTGAGCGTCGACCTGTGAACCAGGAGGTCATGGTTCAATTCCAGGTCAGGGCATATGCCTGGGTTTCGGGCTCGATCCCCCAGTGAGGGGTGTGCAGGAGGCAGCCAATCATTGATTCTCTCTCATCATTGATGGTGTCTATCTCTCTCTTCTTCTCCCTTCCTCTCTGAAATCAATACAAAAAATATTTTTAAGAAACTGAAAACAAATGGCCCTTGAAAAAGGTTCCCCACCCCTGCTGTATGTATTGAGAATGGCCAAGAAATTGCTGGATGGAGATGCCTGTATCTTAGAGACGACTTGGGTTCCTCTAAAGCAGCGGTTCTCAACCTTCTAGCCCTTTAACTACAGATCCTCATGTTGTGACCCAACCATGAAATTATTTTCGTTGCTCCTTCATAACTGTCATGTTGCTACTGTTATGAATCGTAGTGTAAATATCTGATATGCAGGATGGTCTTAGGCGACCCCTGGGAAAGGGTCGTTCGACCGCCAAAGGGGTCGAGACCCACAGGTTGAGAACCGCTGCTCTAAAGCGTTGCTGGTGCACCGGCAGGTGGGCAGGGCTGGTTGAATCCTCGCAGGCCCGCGGACGAGGAAGCACAGCATCCAGGCAATCAGAGGACATCTCCACGACGACCCAATCAATGTAGCCGACCCAGCACCAGAACGCAGCCCGGAATTTCGCCTTGTGAGCTGATATCATCGAACATGCCAGGTAGTTGAGTTTCTTCATTCACCTACCTCTCTGCTGCCAATGAGCGCGGAAATGTCCCTCAAAAGGGGCACAGGAAAAAGGGAGGGCAGGCCAGGTGGTGGGTCAGCCACGTGCAAGCTAGAGCATCAGCCAGCGCCTGAGTACTGGCGTGTTGGCTGTACTTCAGCCTGTTTTCATTGTTGGATTTCTCAGTGGATTTTCAGCGTGTGAGTAAATCGTGAGATCTTTCAACACACAGTGAAGTTTTTCAAAATCTCAAGATAAAAGAAACAAGTAGCCCTAGCCAGTTTGGTTCAGTGGATAGAGTGTCGGCCTATGGACGGAAGGGTCCTGAGTTCAATGTCGGTCAAGGGCATGTACCTCAGTTGCAGGATTGAGCCCCGGTCCTGGTCTGGTTGGAGTGAGTGCCGGAGGCAACCAATGATGCGTCTCTCCCATATCAATGTTTCTCTCCCTCTATCTCTCCCCTTTTCTTCCATTGGGGGGCGGGAGGGGGAGGAAGGGGAGGAAACAAGTGTGTCCCTCCCGCTCCCACCCCATGGGTGTTGGGTGTGTGTAGGAGGGTGGGTGTGGAAATGCAGGTTGATCATTTCCTGTTTCAAGCCTCCTTACCATGACCCAGGGTCAGAGTTCGTGACGCAGGACCCGAAGTGAAGTTAGGATGAATCTCAGAGGGGACAGCGTGGGTGAAGAAGAGTTGGATAGAGACTAAAAACTCAGCTGAGGTTGGCATAGCGGAGCCCTGGCTCTGTCCCAGGCCGGCTGTGGCCCCGTGGGGAGGAGCACCTCCGGGCAGGGCCCCCTCCCCCCCTAGTTCTGACTGCACATGTCTCCAGGCCAGACTATCACTCGGATCCCTTGAGTATCACCGTTTGCTTTCGTTGCTGACTCGGAGGAAGCTGTTTTTTTCCGTCGAAGTTGAATGGAAGCTGGAGGTTTTGTGGTTTCGGTTGAAACAATGATGTCCTTTCTGCAACTAGGGAAAGGATTCAAAATCCAGGAAAACCTCAGAGATGCCTGACTATGCAAATGGAACAAGGGATTCCTGCTGTGACTTGAGAGTTTGGAGAGACGGGATTCAGCGCACAGTATGTGAATGTCTGTCTTCGTGATGAATGTTTTTGAAAGAAATCTGGAGGTCCCTGTAGAGGAATAGAGTAGTATTTCAAGGTGAAAGTATATTTTAACCCAACACTTAAGATGGCAAAGCCCATTTCCTCACATTGGGCCTTGGCATTGAGGTCATCGGTCCAAGCATAGATGCCAAGGGCAGCAAGAGGGCATCACAAGCTCCTCCTGAACACCCCTGTGATGGAAAATGGATCCAGCTTTCAAAGGCTCAGGAGCCTCCCAAAGCCCTGAGTCCAGTCTCCGCCAGGCCCTTCCTGCTGGATTCCCCAATGGAAACCCCGTCAAAAAACAGCTCAGGGATGAGGAAGAAGTTTATCCTGAAGCCCAAGTGGGGCATTCGGGAGGGACTTTTCCCTCTTGCATGTGACTCATATTTTAACCCGCCCCCCCCCCCAGCATGCATGTGCTGTCCCCTCAGAGGGTGGCAATGGGACTGCCGCCCTTGCCTGTGCTCAGCCAGGTGGGTGTCCTGGGCCTGCGTGGCGATCTCGCACACAAGGATCAGAGCCAAGGAACCGGGACACCAGCCCTGGCTTGATGGCCCCAAGTGTCATTTCAGGACCCGAACTCACTCATGACCCCCGTCTGGTGTAGAGGTTGCTGGGTAAACGGGGCAGCCCAATCCCACTGGGGAATATTAGGGAGAAAGAACCAGTGTCCAGGCCTGAGAAAGGGCGGCATTGGGGGGCATTTCTAAATGAAATTACTTGTAACAATTTATTTGTTTTTTATTGATTTCAAAGAAAGGGAGGAAGGGAAAGGGATAGAAAGATAGAACATCAGTGAGAGAGAAACAGAGATCGGCTGCCTCCTGCACACACACCACCTCCTGAGGATCGAGGTTGCAACTCAGGCGTGTGCCCTGCCTGGGAATTGAACCTGTGACCTCTTGGTTCATGGGTTGATGCTTAACCACTGGGCCACACCAGCCAGGCAGTAAAAGTGTGTTTTTATGATTGAGCTTACATTGAGTTTCTATGGTTATTGCACCAAGTCCTGAGGCCCTCGACAGTGAGGGGCAACCTAAGAGGGGGACCTCCCGGCCAGATTTCTTAGAAGGACGGTGATGGGGGGCCTGTTTGGAGGATCAGAGTGGCCCAAGGACACGGCCTTGGGTATAGGCTGCCCGGCGGCATTCTCTGTGACCCGGGAAATGCACAGCACAAAGCAGGGGAGTCAGGTTGGCGTTCGCAGGAGGAACAACAGAGTCACCTCCGAACTGATGGGTGTTGGCTTCCCGGACCTCACGCGAGGTGACCAGAGCACGTGGCTCCATTCCGACTCGGACCGCGTCCTCTGTGGTCATTTCCTCTCCGTCCTCTGAAGCCTGCCCCGCTGTGGTGGGCAGAGGCATTCTGGAATCTCTGGGCATTCTTGTTTGTTTGTTTGTTTTTAATATCGTGTATTCCAGCCCCGAGACCAGGGGCTTCCCCGGAAGGCCTGGCTGCCTGTCCGGAGCCACTGTGCACCTCGGCCTGGGCGACAGGGCGTCCGGACGCTTTCTCACCAGCACTCGGTTGCTTCTGGGACGCGGTGTTGAGGGGACGCCCTGTGAGCATCGTTTAGGGCCGGGGGACAGCCTTTCTGCCCTTTGTAGGAGAGACGCTGTTCTTTTCTTCCGTCCTCTTTCTCCTCCGCCTGGTTCTCTTCTATGCTCAGGTGTCTGGTCTCCGATCAATGGACCCTCTTAAAGCAATGCCGCCTTCCGCAGGGTCTGGGTGGCTGCACGCTGAGCCCCGCCCCTTCCACCACAGGCTCAGCTCAGCTCGGGAGGATGTGAATGAGCACGCTTGTCCCTTAGGAGCCCGGACGGCTGGTAAAGCACCATTAACCGCCCTCCCCGTGAGCTCCATTAGGGCTCCTGGGCCAGGCCCTCGGCGCGGCAGCCGATCCCTGCCATCGTCCGTGGGAACTTCAGAGACACTGGTTTCCACACCCTCAGGCACTTGCGGAGTGAGGCTCCGCAGCCTCTGTGGTGGGGCGTCTTTATCTTATCGAGCTAAAAGCCCCAGGAATAGAAAGTTTTCCACTGGGGGCGGTGGAGGGAGGACCTCATCTGCGAAGGAAACGGCATTGCTCAGGCAGCCGAGGCCCAGGTGCCCGTGGCTTCCTCGGAGGAGCCGCGAAGCTGGGCTGATCGGGGCTGGACCTTGGTCACACGAGGGCTGGAGCCCTTCCAGGGGCAGTGACTGCCCCACTCGGCCCTCCGCCCTGGACACCAGGCCTAGAGAGAAGCTGTTGACCTCCTGCGGCTGGGATGACAGAGGGCCGGGAGCAGGGGGCGGCCACCGCCTGCTTCGGAACCGTCGCCGCCAGGCTCCAGCGGCTCTTCCGCAGGCTCCCTAAGGGCCAGTGGGGATCAGAAAAGCTCCAGGTCCTGCAGAGGGTCCCCCACGAGGCCAGGCTGGCTCACGGTAGGTCCACGTCACTCCAGCGGGGGGGTGCTCTGGGGCCGTGGGGGTTCTGTGGCCTCCCCCTCCCCCCTGGGAAGGGAGTGCGGCAGCCTGGTATTCAGTGCTGAGCTCAGCACCACTGACTCCCTGTGGGCGCCAGGGCTGCCACCTTGACAGGTTTGGGTGGAGCAGGCAGACCTGACGGACATGGTCCCCCATTTCAGAGGCCCATGTTGGCCGTGGGTTTTCCTTGGCTGAGAATTAGGGCCAAGAAGTCCTCTTCACCTGGGTTCCTGGGCTGGTGGAAGTTCCTCCTGTGGCTCTGAGGGGCATCAGCTGCCAAGGACCTGGGGGCGCGATGTGTTGAAGGCAGAGGCTTCTCACCTGCAGAGTTGGGAGGTGCCTGCAGGACAGGCTGCAGGGGCTGGAGACGGCTGGCGGGCACAGGTGGACAGGAGCCCCAGCCTCGGGCAGTGGCGGGGCCAAGTTTCCCTCCCTGAGCACTAACTCGGGTGAGAACAGCCCTCGCCCGGAGAAGGATAGCGGGACAGTGAGGGCTGAGTGGAAGGTGGGAAGGAGAGAGAGTAGTGATTCACAGTTTCATAGAAGCCAGGTCATTCTGCTCCCCTCGGTCTAAGGCAGGAGCGGGCCACCAAGAGCCCTGCTGGGGTCCGGGGCCCCGAGCACCTGCCGTCCAGCCCAGGATTCCTTCTGCAGCATCACGCGACCCCCGGCACCTTATCTTCCTCAGCGCCCCTTCTGGTGAAGATGCAGAGCGTGCACGATTGTTTGTTTGTTTGTTTTTAATATCGTGTGTTCTAGCCCTAGCCGGTTTGGCTCAGTGGATAGAGCATCAGCCTGTAGACCGAAGGGTCTCGGGTTCGATTCGGTCAAGGGCACATATCTCAGTTGCAGGCTCCTTCCCGGCCCAGGCCCCAGTCGGGGTACGTACAGGAGGCAACCAATTGACGTGTTTCTCTCACACCGATGTTTCTCTGTCTTTCCCTCTCTCTTCCACTCTCTCTGAAAATCAATGGATAATATCCTCCGGTGAGGAGATATATATATATATACACACATACACACACACACACACACACACACACATATACACACACACATATATATATATATATATATATACACACACACACATATCGTGCATTCCCTCCAAGGTAGTGGGCAAGGGATTTGCTATTTCACAGACGAGGCAGCTCAGAGAAGGCAAGTCCCTTGCTAAGGGTCAGAGCTGCCCAACCAGCCTGGATTCTATTCATCCTGCTGACCTTCAGCTGCTCCCCTCCGATAGCTGGTCCTTGGAGCCCATCAGCTCTCCCCAGGCCCCGGCCCCACGTCCCCACTCTGCTCTCACACACATTCAGGAGTAGATGGGCCTCTAGGGGGCCTCAACATGGAGCCTTAAGGATGGAACTAAACGGAAAAGTCATCTCTGGGCTAAGCTTCTGAAAGGAGAGTTTAAAAGACAATATGCTCCTGACTGTGGAAAAGATAAGTTTTCCGATTAAGGCTTTACCTCTTGAGAAGTGGGGATTTTAATTCAACTAGACCTAACCCCTGTGTGGAGACAAATACTCTTTAGCCAGCCTGAATCCTTTATATTCATCACCAGCCTCGTATACCCCGCGACCCTCACTCAGAAGCCAGCTAGAGACGGAGTTCCTCGATTGAAATGCTCACTGGTGTCTTCATGTCCCCCTTCCGTCCCCCTGAAGAATTACCCAACAGATCACTTCCTTGCTCCTTTGCTATTCCGCCCAAGGAGCTATGGATTTAGTAAAATCAATCAGGCCCGGAGTGGCAGCATGAAGGTCAGGGTTTGCGCTGCGCTGCAGCTAACATGTCTCTTTGACTTGTGTTAGCGTGTGGCCTTGATTGATTGGAAGAGGAGGGGGAAGGTGGTGCGTGGAGAGGACAGAGCAGAAGACTGTGGACTGAATTCCAGAGTAGCTCCTCCTAATTGTGGGGCTGCATGAGCCCCCTGTGGTGTGGGCTTTAAGGAAACAGGCTTGGAGCCAGGTTGACAGAGTCTTGGATTTCTGGCTCAAGGGCCCTCCTTGTGCAGATTAACTCCTCTGAGCCTCAGTTTCCCCCGGTATAAATGGGGAAGGAATACCAACCTCAAGCTGGCATCATTGGGTCAAGCTGGTGGTGTGTTGTATGGCTGTCAGCCGCTAGACATGATGCTTGTCACATAGAGGCCCCTGCTTGGGTGCTGCTGCTGGTTTGTGCTCCCAGAAATACTTCCAGCAAGTGCCCCGAGTGGGTCATCTGTGCCAGCTCCCCGTTGGCTGTCTGCTCTCCCCTTGCACCTGGGCCTAGGTGGGCTGCC